>CM069133.1:74829684-74849684 GCA_035221665.1 Okamejei kenojei | reverse complement strand
GTTCTGTAGGAATGGAATTATTCTTACAGAATTGTAACCTTACTGGTTTAGATTTGAAAGAGAGGGAATTATTAGGGGCCGAAATATCAGTAAAAGATATTGAGGAATCTATTAATTCTTTTAAAAAAAATGGAAAGGCCGCTGGATCAGATGGTTTAAATAATGAATCTTATAAAAAATTTCATGACTTGGTCTCGCCACGCCTACAGGCATTATATACTCAAGCATTCATGCAACAGAAATGCCCAGAAACTTTAAATGAATCAACTATAATACTTATTCCAAAAACAGATAAGGACCTTGAAGATCCAGGTTCATATAGAGCAATTGCCTATTAAACATCAATCAGAAAATTTTAACCAAAATTTTAGCACACAGATTAAGCTTAGTGATTTATAAATTAATACACCCCGATCAAACTGGCTTTATTCCAAAACGTTATTCATATCTGAGACGATTATTCAACATTATATACTCAAATCGAATAGCTAATGAAGACTTAGCAGTCATCTCGCTAGACGCTGAGAAAGCATTCGATCAAATTGAATGGCCCTATTTATTTTCGGTGATGGAAAATTTTCAATTAGGTGAGAAGTTTTGTACATGGGTTAAGCTTTTATATACCAATCCAACAGCCAGAATAATGACAAATCAAATGTTATCAAAAAAAATTGATTTTGTTTAACAAATTAAACAAGGATGCCCGTTATCACCGTTACTGTTCGCACTTGTTATAAACCACTAGCAGAAAGAATTCGAGCTCATCCAGAAATATATGGGTATAATACTAAAAATACAGAATAAAATTTCTCTATATGCAGATGATGTATTACTATATATTACAAATCCAGAAATTAGTATCCCTAACCTGTTAAATCTTATTACTCAATTTTGTTTATTCTCGGGATATAGAATCAACTGGAAGAAGAGTGAGATTATGCCAATAATGGAACCTAATTCATATATATTGCAACAATCACCTTTTAAAATAGTGAATGAAAAATTTAAATACTTAGGAATCTATGTGACCAAGAAATATACTTCTTTATTTAAATCAAATTTCGTGCCTTTACTTAATAAATTGCATAAGAATATTCAATATTGAAAAACGCTTCCTATTTCAATGCTCGGTAAAATTAATGCAATTAAAATGATTTCCCTTCCTCAACTTCTATACCTCTTCCAATCAATTCCAATATACCTCTCTAAAAATTTATTTTAAAAAAATTGACCCAATTGTAACAAGTTTTATTTAGAATTATAAGAATCGCAGAATAAGTAAAAAACACTTATATAAATCTAAGATGAATGGAGGATTAGTCTTATTTTATTTCTGGGCAGTCAATGTCAAAATGTTAAATGTCTGGTTGGAAGATATGGATCAACAACCAGACTGGTTAAAGATGGAAAAGGAGGATTGTATGCCATTTGAAATTGGCCTGATTTTCCTATCCCCTACCAAATTGAATAATAAGATCTATAGTGAAAATCCAATAATACATAGCGGTATTTGAATTTGGAAACAAATAAAAAATACATTAAAATTGGATAATTTATCACTTTCGCACATAACCATTTAAGCCTTCGGTATTGGATAAAGGCATTACACAATGGAAAAACTATGCAATTAAAAAGATGGGACATCTTTATAGAAAAGGTGTGTTCCTCTCGTTTCTGGAGGTACAACAGAATTATGGATTACATTCAAATATTTTTTTTTAGATATTTACAATTGAAAGATTATGTTAAATCACATACACAAGAATACAGAATTAGAGAGCCAGAGATTCTAGATGAATGTTTGAATAAACATCCCAACACAGTCAAATTAATATCATATATTTATAATATTCTGTTAGATAGCGAGAATCCGTCGAAGGAATCACATAGACAAGCATGGGAAAATGAATTAGTTCAACCCATAACGAAAGATATTTGGGATGAAAGTCTACAACATATTCAATTCAATTCAAATTTAACGTCATTGCACAGATACAAGTATGGGTACAACGAAATGCAGTTTAGTGTCAGTACGTAGTGATAGCAATGTTTAGATAAATACAGATAAATAAATACAGATGTGGGAATCTATCGGCGGGACTCCGAGTTCAGCAGTGCGATGGTGTTATTGTATATACATCAATGTTCGTTAAACGCCAGACATTCTTTAATACAATTTAAAATATTACACACATTGCATTATTCTAAAACAAAATTAAATAGAATTTTTCCTAATATCTCTCCTATCTGTGAAAAATGTCAATACTCTGAGGCTAATTTAACCCATACCTTTGAAAATTGCATAAAAATTAAAACATTTTGGGTGGATATTTTTAAAATTATTTCCGTAGTGGTTAATATTCAACTGGATCCCGATCCTAAATTAATAATATTGGGCATATCTGAACAATACCTAAAACTGACAATAAACCAAAGAAATTTCCTGGATTATAGTATAATAACTGGGAAAAAAACTAATATTAAAATTTTGGAAAAACCCTGCATCCCCTACAATTAAAATGTGGATTATGGAGATGTCGGAGACCTTAAATCTGGAAAAAAAAAAGATTTATCTTAATTGACAAACCAGAATTATTTATTAGAATATGGTCGCCGTTCATAGATTATTTGAAGGGGTAGAATGGGCCAGCGCTGAGGCTTGACGGAAGCTTGAACCAGGACTAGACAAATAGTTTTGTTTTCTTACCTACGGACCTATCTACTAAGTTGTATTATGGATAGTTTATTTTATGTTTCTAAGTTGTTTTTCTTTTTCTTTATTTTTTTCTATCTATTAAAAAATATATAATTATAATTATAGAGTCAATGTTAATATGTAACCGATAAATGTAGACTCCTGCTACATTGGTAGTAGAGTCCTTGGAATCCTGAATATTTAATATGTAACCGTTTAATAAAGTTTGTAATGGTTTGGACTAGGATATGTACATGCCTCTAATAAAAGTTAACTATAAAAAAAATAAAGCATTTATCAGAGGATCTATAATTTCATATCAAGCTTTTCAAAATAAAAAGAATAAGAATGAACAAATGCAGTTTGAAGAACGAATTAGACAATTGGATCTAGATAATGCTAAAGAGCCAACTATAGATAAACATAATAAAATAACAATACTGAAATTTAAATTAAATAAAATATTATCAGCAAAAGTTATAAGATTATTTCAAATTACAATACAGGAAAACTTTGAATTCGGTGATAAACCACGTCAGCTGAAAAAACGGGGAAAAGATCATACGATTTTAAAGATTAAATCAGATAAACGGGAATTGTTAACACTACCTAGTAATATTAATAAAAGATTTGCTCAATTTTATCAAAAATTTATGCACATCTAAAACATCAGCAGATAGTAATAAAGTTGTAGAGTTCTTGGATAACTGTAATCACAACCCGATTGAACAAGAGGAATTAGGAACACAGATCTCAATTAAGGAAATAGAAGAAACAATAAACTAATTGAAGAATAGAAAAACAACAGGACCAGATGGGTTTAGTAATGAATTTTATAAAAGATTGTATGCGATAATTACACCACGTTTACATAAAATGTACACATATGCTTTCAAAGAACAAATATTATGAGAAACATTAGCGGAATCAACGATTACATTTATACCTAAAAAACATAAAGATTTAGAAGACCCTGGTTTGAACAGAGCCTTTGCACTGTTGAATACAGATGAAAAAATATTAGCAAAAACATTAGCTAGAAGATTAAATAAATGTTAGTAAATTAATAAATGGGGATCAAACGAGGTTTAAACCCAAGAGATATTCATGCAATAATCTGAGACGTCTGTTTAATATAATGCATTCATATAAAACTGAAGAACAAGACATCAATTATGTCATTGGACGCAGAAAAAGCTTTCGATCAAGTGGAATGGGACTACATGGTTAAAGTATTGCAACAATTTCAAATGGGAGAGAATTTTATTTCATAGGTAAAACTATTATATGACAGGCCCACTGCTATAATATTAACTAATAACATGTTGCCTCAGAAATTTCAATTATCCAGGGGCAATAGACAGGAATGCTCACTATCACCTCTGCTATTTGCTCTTGTAATAGAACTGCTAGCTGAAAACATTAGAACACATACAAACATCCATGGTTATAATACAAAATTTTCAAATAAAAAATATAATTATACGCAGATGATGTACTAATGTACATCACAAAATCACAAATCAGCATACCAAATATATTAAATCTAATAGAGGAATTTGGATCCTTTTCAGGATATAGAATACATTGGAATAATAGTGAAATTATGACAATAAAACCTCAAGACTCAACACATCTGCTAAAATTCCCTTTTAAAATTGCTACAGAAAAAATGTAAATACTTGTGAATCGAAATTACCAGAAAATATAAATCTTTATTGAATGCAAACTATATGCCCCTACCTAACAAATTAAACACCCTGATTAAGTTTTGGAAAAGTCTTCCGATGTCTTTAATAGGACGAATAAAGGCTATAAAAATGATCTTTTTACCACAAATTTTAATATCTATTCCAATCAATACCAATATACTTACCTAAAAAGTTTTTTTTTTAAACTGGATTCTGATATTACAAATTTCATATGGGATTATAAATCTCATAGAATTCAAAGAAGACATTTGTGCAAACCGAAAGAATTTGGTGGATTAACACTCCCTAATTTTTTGTTCATAGTACTATTAGAATTTGGAAACAAATAAAATTAACCCTTAAATCATGAAATGTATCACTTCTCACCTCTATAGTTAATAATCCGTTGTTTAAACCTTCTAGTATTGATAAATTATTTACATATTGGGAAAGAATAGGAATTAAAACGTTCGGAGACATGTATGAAAATGGGAATTTCGTATCATTCCAACAACTACAACTTAAATACAACCTGAGAAGTAATCAATATTTTAAATATTTTCAAATTTGTGATTACTTGAAAAAATATACACAAGAATATCAAAATTTGTCTCCACTTATTAGACGAAGCAATGACTATAAAGGCGGATAATTTAATATCATACTTGTATATTATCCTAAATATAGAAATACCATCATCTGATAGAATTAGAAGAGATTGGGAACAAGAACTAGCTATAAAAATCTCGAAAGAGAGTTGGGATAAACACTTGTGATATGTGCACAAATGCTCGATCAATATTTATGCAATTCCCTGCCATGGAGGGCAGTGGAAGCCATATCACTGGATGGATTTAAGAGAGAGTTGGATAGAGCTCTAGGGGCTAGTGGAGTCAAGGGATATGGAGTGAAGGCAGGCACGGGTTATTGATAGCGAACGATCAGCCATGATCATATTGAATGGCAGTGCTGGCTCGAAAGGCCGAATGGCCTCCTCCTGCACCTATTTTCTATGTTTCTATCTTGTAAGACATATTTTAATCCAATTTAAAATCTTACATAAACTATATTATTCAAAAGCTAAAATAAATATTTTTTTTCCAAATGTCTCCCCAATTTGTGATAAATGTCTATCCCAAGAAGCAACCATAGCGCATTCCTTTGTTTTTTGCATAAAAATCCAAAAATACTGGAATGAAATCTTTGAAATTTTTACAAAATTATTCAAAATAAAGTTGAAACCAAATGCAGAATTGATTATTTTTGGAACAATGAACGCCAGCTTTGAGCTGACTTCGTTCCAAAAGAGCTTCCTTAATTATGGCTTAATAATGGCAAAAAAACTTATACTTCAATTCTGGAAAAACGCTCCCACACCACCGATAAAAATGTGGATTTCAAATATGTGCGAAATGTTACACCTAGAAGATATGAGATTACTCCTCACAGGCAAATCAGACCATTTCCAAAAGATTTGGTCTCCATTTATCGATTTATTACAAGCATTGGGTGCAACACAACTCTGAAAACAAATGGTATCAGGACCTGGTGAGGGGCGTGTAAAGATATGAAGTTGGTACATCCCTTTTATCTTAGCTTATTTTACTTTCTCATATTTTCTGTCTTCTATTTTTTTTCTTCTTTCTTTTCCTTTGTTTTTCTTTTTTAGTCTTTCTTGTGTCTTACGTTTCTACGGGTTCTTCCGGATCACTCTCTCACACACTTACTATCCTATCTAACTCTCTCTATTCTTCTTCTCATAGTTTAAAATAAGAAGTGGTATATGAGATGTATTATGTTATTTTTGGCTTATATCATTGTAATGTACATTATTTCTAATAAAGAACATTTAAAAAAATAAAATAAAAAAATAAACCATCCCGCACGCCGAGGCCGGGATGGGGGAGGGAGGGGAGAGGGAGGGGGGAGGGAGCGAGGGGGCGGGCGGGAGGCCCCCTTCCGCCGTCTGAAGCGTTTGCACCGCTCGGCCCCGCACCCTCCTGTTGGCTGGCAGAGGGGGGGAGGCGGTGGCGAGGAGGTCCCAACTGCCTCCCCCTCTGGCAGCGGTAGTTGGCGTTGGACAGGGACGGCCAAGGCAGCGGGGCGATGATGTCGGTGTGTTTTCTGAGGAGCACTGACCTTCCTTCCTAGTCTCCCTCTCTCTCCCCCCCTGTCCCTCTCTCCCTCTCCGTCTGTCCCTCTTGGTCTCTCCTTCTCCCTCTCCCCCTCCCCCTCTGTCTCTCTCCCCTCCCTCTGTCTGTCCCTCTCCCTCTATGTCCCTCTGTGTCTCTCCCCCCTCCGTCTCTCTCTCCCCCCTCTCTTCGTGTCTCTCTTCCCCCTCTCCCCCGACTTTCCCCGTCTCTCTTTCTCTCTCTGTGTCTCTGTCTCTCTCCGTCGCTGTCTCTCGCTCTCTCTGTCCGTCTCTCTGTGAGCCTCTCTCTGCCTCTCCCCACCCCCCCCCCCCCTTTATCCTGGGACCCCTCCTCTCAATCCCACTCATCCCCAATTCCCGCCTCTATTCAGTCCTCACTGACATCCCCTATGCTCCTCTCCCCATCTACCCCCCTCCCATCTATTCATCCTGCACTGATCTCCCTATCCACCACACATTGATTCTCCTGCCAACCCCAATCCATCCTGCACTCCTCCCCCATCCATCCTGTAGTGAACTACCCATTCACCCCGCACAGACCCTCCGATCCACTGTACTGACCTTCCCCCAGTCATCCTGTACTGATGGGGGGGGGAAATCAGTCTGAAGAAGGATCTCCACCCGAAACTTTGCCTATTTCCTTCACTCCATAGATGTTGCTTCACCCGCTGAGTTTTTCCAGCATTTTTGTCAACCCCATTCATCCTGTACTGTACCCCCCATTCATCCTGTGATGATCCACCCCATCCACCCTGCACTGATACCCCCGCCCCATCCACCCTGCACAGATCCCCCCCGTCCATCCCGTACTGATCCCACATTCAACCCCACTGACATCCCCCACGATCTCCCCTCACAATTTAACCTACTCCAACCAACACGCACGAATTCCCCAGCCTCAATCTATCTATTCCGCACCGATTGCCTTCTCAAACCCCCCCTCCCCCAAATGCGTTTTAATTCCCAATGTTATTATTTGTTTTTAATCCATAAAGATGGATTAATACTATTGTGAACATGTGAAACATTTAAACTGCAGTGTTCGATTGTCACTGCTACCATTGACACATTATTACAGAATTCATTTTACTGGAAAATCAATGCTCTTAATATGGAGTATCAGTACAGTAGTTATTTAATGACAACATTCACTACTATACGCTGGATTTATCCAGATTTTACTTTTACAGTCGGTCATATACATCACAAATTTGGTCAGGAGATATTTCAGTTAAAATTTTAACATTAATTCTGAAGTAGGAATGATGGAAACAGAGTTTATCAATAATTCTTTTTTAATCTGTTGCGTACAAACTGGGTATCTTCATTGCTGTTCATAACACATACATCTGAATGTCGGATATTGTGGCGTTTTGACACCTTTAAACATATTACCAAAAGAACATTTGCTGCAGTTATGTCCTTTGACCATCACTTGTCAGTTTGTGTGATGTTTAACCTGTCAGATGGGTATAGTCGTTTTTAACAGCTATTATCATAAAATGTAGTTTTGATATTTCCTTGCAAACTGTATATTTTGTTGTGGATAAATTATGTGGGAAGCGAGAGTGTTTCTGTACCAATAGCAATAACGACCCATGCTATGGCCATGTCATGATAATTTTCGGTCCTTCACAGAGAATGACCGAAAATGCTTGCATCAATCTGTAGTGTGCGTGGTTAAGCATATATGTTACCATGGTCCAGGATTTATTGACACAGGTTGATCATACGCTGAATAATCCGCTATAGGATCTTTGGACAGAACGAGCGTTCTGCAGATCGGGAGATCACCGGAGGTCACAGCAGGTTACAGCCGGTCACCGGAGGCCACCGGCTTGCTTCTGAAGCCACTCCGTCTCCCCCACCCGATGGCAGAACATGGCGGTGGCGGCAGTTATTGTCGCGCGGGGCACACGATGAGAAGGTGGCCTGGTGGCCATTACTCTCTGTTGATCGCAGGGACACGGGGAATCGTCACCCGAGAGCTGCCGAGGCTCTCCACGCCGCCCGAGGCCGGCCCCTTCCGAGCTGCCCGCTCACCGAGGACAGGTCCTCCCTCTCTTCACCATCCTCCTTCCCTCTCCCCCCCACTCGCCCTCTCCCCCCTCCTCCCCACCTCTCCCCCACACCCCCCTCCCCTTCTCTCTCTCTCCACCCACTCCCCCCTCCCTACTCTTCCCTCTCTCTCCTCTATCCATCTCCCTACCCCTCTCCCTTCCCCACTCTTCCCCTCTATCTCCTCTCTCCCCCCCACCACTCCCCCCCTCACCCCTTTGCTCCTCCCATCTACACCCTTCCCTCCAACCCCTCCCCCCTCCCTCCCATCTCCTCCTCCCCCCTCTCCCTCTGTCTTTCGCCCCTCTCCCTCTCTCTCGTCTGTCCTTTCTCTCTCTGCCCTGTGTGACGCCGCATGCAGCCCCCCCCCCCCCCCCCAACTACCGCACGTTGGGGGAATAGACCCAACAGGTCTGCACTTGGTCTAGTGTTACCTTAAACCTATGCTCTTCAATTCTTGATTCACCTACCCTAGGAAAAGACAATATATATTGACCTTATCACCCTCATGAGTTTATAATCTCTATAAAAGCATCCTTCAGCCTCCTGCACTTCAAGAAATAAAGTTGCAGCCCTCCCTGCGTCTCCCCATAGCTCAGGCCCACAGGTCCTGGCCACATGCTCATATATCTGCTCTGCACTTTTTCCAGTGTAAAGGTATCTTTACTATGGCAGGATGACCGAAACTGACAATAATGCTCAAGAACCTCCTCACGTCTCATACAACTGTAACAAAATGTCCCGACTTGTATACTAATTTCCCTGACTGATGAACACAAGTGTGCCAAAATCCTTCATCACCACCATTTCTAAATGTGATACAATTGACTTGTACTCCTAGATCTCATTGTTTTACAACAATCTCCAGGCCCCTGTTGTTCATTCTGAAGGTCTGCCCCGGTTTGACTTCCCAAAATGTAGCACTGCACACGTATCTGAATAAAAAATATTTAGCCATTGATCAGCCCACTTGCCCAGCAATCTAGATCCTGCTGCATTTCTTGAAAACCATCTTCTTCATCTATGATACCAGTTATTTTCATGTCATTGGCACTTACAAATAATGCCTTGTACGTTCTCATTCTAATCATTGGCATAGATAATAAATAGCAATGATACCTGTACGGATCCCTGAGACACACCACTAGTCTTATAACCCCAATCCAAAAGCAGCCTTCCACCAACCTTGCAGAACTTTATCAAAATGTCTTGCTGAAGTCTATATAGACTATGTCTGCAGCCCTGTCCTCTTGTTACTTCTTCAAAAAAATCAAATTCATGATCGCCCATGCACAAAACCTTGCCAACTAACCATAATCAAACTATCTTTCCAATGCATATAAATCTTATCCCACAGAAACCTCTCCTGTAACTTTTCTACCATAACTGTTAGGTTTACTGGTCTACAGTTCCTAGGTTTGCTTTGCAGTCCCTCTTAGAGGCATATTAGCCATCTTACGTCTTCCAGCACCACACATGTGTTCAACAAAAATTCAAATATCTTTGTCAGGACTCGGAATCATCATCAACGGTCACTCGAAACGAGTATGAATGTCCTCTCCACTCCATAGGGTCGTCTACTTGTGGGTCTGCAGATGTCTGCAGAGGGTGATCCATGATCCACACGCCTTGGTGCAGTGGAGACTGGTGGTGGTTGGTAGTTGTCGAGCCCCCTTCACTCTCTCCTTATGGTGCTGTCGCTTTGTCTCTGCGACACGGCGTAGTTCCGATTCATAACATGCAGCTCCTTCCTTCACGGATTTCCTCCAGGAGCGCCTGTCCAGTGCAATGTGCTCCCAGTTGCTTGTTTTGATGTGGAATTTATTCAGATTGTTCTTGATGTTGTCCTTGAAACGTTTCTTTGGCCCAACGGTGGCTCGCCGCTCTTCCTTCAGTTGAGAGTACAGGATCTGTTTAGGGAGACGTGTGTTGGAAATGCGGATGACATGGCCAGTCCATCGAAGTTGGTGCTGCATTATTGTGGTGATGATGCTGGTCATGCTGGCTTCCTCCAAAACGCTGATGTTGGTGCATTTGTCCGCTCTTCAGCTTCCTATTAAATCTTTCCCCTCTCATCTTAAACCTATGTCTTCTTCCCTGATTCCCCTAGTCTGGGTAAAATACTCTGTGCATTCAACCTATCTGCTCCCATCATGATCTTATATACCTTTATAAGATCACCCCTCAGCTTCCTGCACTTCAAGGAATAAAGTCCTAGAGTGCCCAACCTCTTTCTATAGCTCAGGGCTCCCGAGTCCTGACAACATCCTCGTAAATCTTGCCTGCACCCTTGCCAGCTTAATGACATCCTTCACATAAGCAATACTCACCAACCCGTTGTAGAATTGCAGCGTAACATTACAACTCCTATAGGGAGGTTGCACGGCAGTCGGGTCACAACCCGTGACCCGTACTGTTGCTACGCTACGCCAAGTGGAGTATACGCGATGAACAACAGGTAAGCACTGACCAAGCACTGGAAATAATTATGGAAATCGTGATAAGCATGAGACATTTATCCTACTTCAGAATTCCAAGAGTGAGGAGAAATTATGGTAGATAGAAGCGACAGCTGAAGGTTCAACAACAGCCAAAGTGCTTGGCGAACATTGGATGTGCAGATATCAAGATTTAACATATAGGGAATTATCGCATTTGCTCACTGCATTTCATCAACAGTACGGCATTATTTGTGTTTTTTCTTGATTCCTTTGGCATCTAAAAAGTTTCAGAAGTGATAAATCTGGCTGTAAAATGTTAAAATCGCCCATGGTTCTCAAGTGGGTTTTTACATACAAAAAGAAAACACCTCTGAAGCAAAATTTATCATTTAAAAAAAAAATCGCAAACCATACGTGGGTTTGAATTACATTTTACTCAGATGCAAGCCAAGGAATGGCATAATTGTTAGCTGTTAATTGAACATAATCAACCTCAGCAAATTGACAATATCCTATTGAAAGGGAGTGAGTGTTTAAGCTGTTAGAACATTTTATTATTTGCCAAAATATACATCTCAATAGCATAATGATAGAAAACTATCTTTTCCACACACTACTCGTAAGTCTGGAGATTTTTTAAATGATAAATTTAGCTTCAGAAGTGTTTTCTTTTTGCATGTAAAAACCCACTTCAGAACTATGGGCGATTTTAAAATTTTACAGCCAGATTTATCACTTCTGAAACTTTTTAGATACGAAATGAATAAAGAAAAAACATACATAATGCCTTACTGTTAAATGCCATGAGCAAATGCGATAATTCCCAATATTTTCCAATTTGATATCTGCACGGCCAATGTTCGCCAACCACTTTAGCTGTTGTCCCTTCAGCTCTCGCTTCTCTTAACCTTCATTTCTCTTCACTTTTGGAATTCTGAAGTAGGACAGATGTCTCTCACGGTTACCTCGACTGCCACAATTTCTTACAGCGCAAACATTCACCATTTTGGCGGTTTTTAACAGGTCGGAAAGCACCCGTTTCGTGTATTAACATATACCGGAAGCTGCGATGTCCTCCAGATGGATCGAGTGGCTCTGTACGTCAAGCCCTTTGATCCAGTGACCTTACGTGCAACCCCACTATACTCAATACACAGACTCCCAGGCTTTTCCTTGCAGTCCTTCTTAAATAGACATACATTAGCCATCCTCCAGTCTTCCGGCACATCATCTGTGTCTAACGATGATTCCTATATCTCAGCCAGGGCTCGTGCAATTTCTTCTCTAGCTTCTCAGTGTCCTCAGATATATCCAATCATGCCGGGAAGATCTATCTATTTTGCAATTTCTTCCCCAGAGCCTCCTGGTCTTCACATCGTTCTCTGCAGTAAAAACAGAGAAAAATTAATTGAGGACCATGCCCATCTCCTGCGGCTCCACACATAGATTACCACTTTGGTATCTGAGGAGCCCAATTATCTCTCTAGTTATCCTTTTTCCCTTACTAAACTGATAAAATCTTTTTGGATTCGCCTTAATCTTATCTGCCAGCGCTATTTCTTACCCCTTTGCCTTCCTGATTTACTTCTTAAGAATGGTCTGAAGAAGTGTCTCGACCCAAAACGTCACCCATTCCTTCTCTCCAGAGAGGCTGCCTGTCCTGCTGAGTTGCTCCAGCATTTTGTGCCTACCTTCGATTTAAACCAGCATCTGCAGTTCTTTCCTACATACTTCCTAAGAATGGTATTCAATCCAGGGATACACTGGATCCCACATGTCAACATCAAACTCATGCCTCATTCTTTTTCCTGACCAGCACATTGATTTTTCACATCATCCAGCGTCCTTACTCCATCTGACTTGCCCTTCACTCTAACAGGAACTTTCATATCTTGAACTTTCACAATTATACTTTTAAAAGTATCGTACTTTCCGAAGGTAGACAAACATGCTGGAGAAACTCAGCGGGTGAGGCAGCATCTATGGAGCGAAGGAAATAGGCGACGCCTCGGGTTGAGACCCTTCTTCAGACTGATGTGAGGGCGGGGAGACGGGAAGAAGAAAGGAAGGGGCGGAGACAGTGGGCTGTGGGAGAGGTGGGAAGGGGAGGGGAAAGAAGGAGAAAGCAGGGACCACCTGAAATTGGAGAAGTCAATGTTCATACCACTGGGGTGTAAACTACCCAAGCGAAATATGAGGTGCTGCTCCTCCAATTTACGGTGGGCCTCACTCTGGCCACGGAGGAGGCTCAGGACAAAAAGGTCAGATTCGGAATGGAAGGGGGAGTTGAAGTGCTGAGTCGCCGGGAGATCAGGTTGGTTATTACGAACCGAGCGAAGGTGTTGGGCGAAGCGATCGGTAAGTCAACGCTTGGTCTCACCGATGTAGAGCAGTTGACACCTAGAGCAGCGGATGTAATAGATGAGGTTGGGGGAGGTGCAGGTGAACCTCTGCCGCACCTGGAAAGACCGCTTGGGTCCTTGGATGGAGTCACGGGGGGAGGTAAAGCGACAAGTGTAATATTTCCTGCGGTTGCAAGGGAAAGTGCCAGGAGAGTGGGTGGTTTGGGTTGGAAGGGATGAATTGACCAGGGAGTTACGGAGGGAGCGGTCTCTGCGGAAAGCCGAAAGGGGAGGAGATGGGAAGATGTGGCCAGTGGTGGGATCCCGTTGGAGGTGGCGAAAATGTCGGAGGATTATTTGTTGTATGTGACGGCTAGTAGGGTGGAAGGTGAGGAAAGGGGGACTCTGCCCTTGTTACGAGTGGGGGGGGGGGGGGGGGATATGGGGAGTGAGAGCAGAGTTACGGGGTATAGAAAAGACCCTGGTGAGAGCTTCATCTATAGTAGAAGAGGGAAACCCCCGTTCTCTAAAAAATGGGGACTTCTCCGATGCCCTGGTTTGGAACACCTCATTCTGGGTGCAGATGCAGCGTAGATTGAGGAATTGGGAATAGGGGATGCAGTCCTTACAGGAAGGAGGTGGGAAGAAGTGTAGTGCAGATAGCCATGGGAGTCAGTGGGTTTATAGTAGATGTCAGTCAGTAGTCAGTCACCTGCGATGGAGATAGTGAGGTCGAGAAATGGTAGGGAGATATCGGGGGTACACAAAAGGCTGGAGAAACTCAGCGGGTGCAGCAGCATCTAAGGAGCGAAGGAGATCGGCGATGTTTCGGGTCGAGACCCTTCTTCAGACTGGTCAGGGATCAGGGAAACGAGAGATAGACGGTGATGTAGACGATCGATGATAAAGGGAAAAAGCCATTGTAAGCTGTTTGCAGTGTGAAAATGAGGAGCTGGTGCGACTAGGGTGGGGGAGAGAGATAGAGAGAGAGGGAATGCCAGGGCCCGAGGGGTGAGGGAGAGGTGGGGAGGAGACAGCAAGGGTTAACAGAATTGAGAACATTCAATGGTCAAGCCCAGAGGATGCAGACTCCCCAAGCGGAATATGAGGTGCTGTTCCTCCAACTTGTGGTGTTGCTCACTCTGGCCGTGGAGGAGGCCCAGGACCGAGAGGTCGGATACGGAATGCGAGGAGTTGAAGTGCTGAGCCACCGGGAGGTCGGGTTGGTTATTGCGGACCGAGCGGAGGTGTTCGGCGAAACGATCGCCAAGCAAATGGTCCCGGTGTATTTGAATGCCGGATGGAAGTTAGTGGTGGAATGGATGAAGTCCGTGAGTTCTGTATGGGTGCAAGAGGTAGCACCAATGCAGTTGTCGATGTAGCAGAGGTAGAGTTTGGGGATAGGGCCATGGTATGCCTCGAACAAGGGTTGTTTGACGTATCCTACAAAGAGGCAAGCATAGCTTGGGCCCATGCGCGTGCCCATAGCTACGCCCTGGATTTGGAGGTAATGGGAAGTGTCAAACGAAAAGTTGTTAAGGGTAACGACCAGCTCCGCTAGGCAGAGGAGAGTATCAGTAGACAGGGATTAGTTGATTCTGCGGTCGAGGAAGAAATGGAGGGTTTTAAGACCCTCCTGGTGGGGAATGGAGGTGTACAGTGACTGGACATCCATGGTTTAGATGAGGGAACGGGGGCCTGGAAAACAGAAGTCACGGAGGAGACGAAGAGCGTGTGAGGCGTCTTGAACATAGGTAGGGAGGGATTTAACCAGGAAGGATAGGATGGAGTCAAGGTATGTGGAAATAAGTTCGGTGGGGCACGAACAGGCAGAAACAATGGGTCTGCCAGGACAGTCAGGTTTGTGGATTTTGGGGAGATGGTAAATTCGGGCCATGCAGGGCTGGTGAACGATGAGGTTGTACTCTCCGAACATCTGTTTGGCTACAACCAACCTACTCCAGTCAACCAACAAGTTAAAGTGTAGGTAGTCTGAAGAAGGGTCTCGACCTGAAATGTCACCCATTTCTTCTCCCCAGATATGCTGTCTGTCCCGCTGAGTTACTCCAGCTTTTTGTATCTATCATCATGCTAAATTCTAAATTGGGGCAGGCCAGCTTTGATGTTGTGAACTTGTAGAATTATTTGTCAAAGTATCACATAGGAGATTAGTGGAGTGGGTTAGAATTGGTAAAATTCAAAACTATAGTGCACTTACAACAATGCTGATTAGATTCAAGAAAAAGTGAACATAAGTTAGAAGCTTCTCAAAGTGTTTATAGGTAGGTAGCAGTATTCCAAAACAAACAGAAGATATGCCTCTGGGTTCCTGCACCACTGCGAATTATAAATACAAAACGTCATATTTATTTTTTTTAAAAGCACACTTGGCTTCTAGCATACTCTAAGAGCCTAAAAGGGCGTTTGTGCAGAGGCAACGGATAAAAAAAATACCAAGAGGGTGGCAGCTTCAAAGCAGTGTCTACCATGAAATGCAAGGAGAAATGAAAGAGAAACAAGACTGACATCACTGCTTCCCATCAAGTGTATTGGAGGAGCAGTAATTAAATTAAGTTATTTTCGTTTATATTGCTTTTAACTATTGAAATTAACTCGGTACCAATTTCCATTGTGACTTGTCAACAGGTACACTTTCTAGTGTGATATCAGTTTTCGATATCAGTTTTGAGAAACGGTCTCAGGCCTGACACATTAATCGTGTCATCACATAATGTTGCCTGACCAACTGAGTGCTTCCAACACTTTGCTTTTATTTTAGACATTAGTTTCTTCTTAAATAGATCTGTATTTCAGAGATCAGGGTACGGGAGTAATCCCAAACATTTAAATAAATGCGAGCCAAAGCAAAAACTAACAATACTGACGACATACTGGAAAAACGGGAGAAAAACAAGTGTAAACTCAGTTAACAGGGCAGCCCGTTTCTCTGCTGCACAATCTCTATAATTCCTACATTTGGATGACAAAGCGGTTATTTGTTCTAAACAATTATTTTCATACATTGAAGTATTGCAAGTAACAAGGATAACTAATGGAAGGATATGCGACAGTGCGTAATTCTTGAGCTGACTTGTCATCACACCGTTTGCGATAGAGTCAAGCAAAAAAATCAGTTGTTGCATTCATCACATTAAATGTATCACAGCAAAAGTAAAAACATTTATAAAGTCACTTTATGCTGGAAGCCAAGTTCGGTTCAGTTTTCTGTGAAGGATCCTCGAAATTTCCCAGGATCAGTAACTTTAAGCCGTGCTAATTCGGCTGGGACAGGGATATTTTGATGCAGCAGCACGTAGATGTAATTGTTTGATGCGACGAGTGTGTGCAGGGACGGGGCGAGGGGGGGGACAAGGCTCTGCGCCTGCAGCCCGATGAGGGCAGTCCCAGGGCTGGGGAGCTGCAGGGATGGAGGGGCGCTGGCCGGCAGCGTGACTGGGCGCTGGGGGGAGGGGGGTGACCCCCTTACTCGGGGACGCTGCGGCCCGGCCTGCCTACTTACTTACCAGGTCGCTCAACGGGCCGGCGCAGTGTTAATGACCCGGACCTCCACACGTCCCCGCACACACCACCACCCCACCACCCCTTCACTCACGCAGCGCCGCCACCGCGCCTGCGCGGCGCAGCCCCGGGCCAGCCCACCCCGCACGGGCATGCGCGCGGAACGACATACATAGGCTCGCGACACGGAGCCGGACAGAAACCGTTAGGGAGGGGAGGGAAGGGAGGGGAGGGAAGGGAAGGGAAGGAGGGGAGGGAGGGGAGGGAAGGGAAGGGGGAAGGGAAGGAAGGGAGGGAAGGGGAGGGAAGGGAGGGAGGGAAGGAATGGGACGGGAGGGAAGGGAAGGGAAGGGATGGAGGGGGGGTAAGGGAGGTGAATGGGTGGGAGGGAAGGGGGGGGGAGGGAGGGGATGGGGAGGGAGGGGGGAGGGGAGGGAGGGGAGGGAGAGGGAAGGGAGGGAAGGGAAGGGAAGGGAGGAAGGGAAGGGAAAGGGAGGGAGGGAGGGGAAGGGAGGGGGGAGGGGAGGGAAGGGAAGGGAGGGAGGGGGATGGGAGGGAGGGGAGGGTGAGGGGAAGGGAGGGGAGGGGAGGGAGGGGAAGGGAGGGGAAGGGAGGGGGGGAGGGAAGGGGAGGAGGGGAGGGAGGGGAGGGATGGAGGGGGGGGAAGGGAGGGGAGGGAGGGGAGGGAGGAAGGGAGGGAGGGGAGGGAAGGGAGGGGAGGGGAGGGGAGGGAAGGGATGGGAGGGAGGGGGAGGGGAGGGAAGGGAGGGGGGGAGGGGAGGGAGGGAGGGAGGGGATGGGAGGGGGAGGGGAGGGGAGGGGGGGGAGGGAGGGGGGGGAGGGAGGGAGGGTAAGTGGGAAGGGAGGGAGGGGAGGGAGAGGGAGGGAGGGGAGGGGGGGGAGGGGAAGGGGAGGGAGGGGAGGGGAGGGAGGGGGAGGGGGAGGGTTGGGAGGGGAGGGAGGGAGGGAGGGGGGAGGGGGGGAGGGAGGGGAGGGTTGGGCGGGGGAGGGAGGGAGGAGGGGAGGTGGAAGGGGGGAGAGGGAAGGGGGAAGGAGGGGGGGAGGGGTGGGAAGGGAAGGGGAGGGAAGGGAAGGGTAGGGGGGGAGGGAGGGAAGGTAAGGGGAATTGGGTAGGAGAAGGGAAGGGAAGGGAGGGAGGGAGGGAAGGAGGGGGGAAGGGATGGGGAAGGGGTTAGGGAGGAGGGGGGGGGAGGAGGAAGGGGGAGAGAGAGAGGTGTAGAGAGAGAGAGGGGGTGGGTAGAGAGAGAGAGGGGGGTAGTTAGAGATGAGAGAGAGGGGGGATAGAGGAGAGAGAGGGGTTGGAAGAGAGATGTAGAGAGGGGGGAAGAGAGAGGAGAGAGAAGAGGGAGAGAGAGGAGAGAGAGAGAACGGGGAGAGAGACAATAGGTGCAGGAGTAGGCCATTCGGCCCTTTGAGACAGCACCGCCATTCAATGTGATCATGGCTGATCATCCCCAATCAGTACCGCGTTCCTGCCTTCTCCCCATATCTCCTGACTCCGCAATCTTTAAGAGTAGGAATGTTACAAAATTTTGAGATTTTAAAAATCAAGTCTGCAATTTATCCCATCAGATAAAGCATGGAATGGAATGGAACCAATGTTCTTGGGGGAGTGTTTGCTAATGCTGTCGGGGAGGATTTAAACTAATGTGGCAGGGGGATGGGTACAAGAGCAGAGAGGCAGGTGGGTGTAAAATGAGGGTAGAAGCAATAGGTAGCAAGGTGAAAAGTAAAAGTGGCAGGCAGACAAAACCAGGGCAAAAATCAAAAAGGGCCACTTTTCAGCAAAATTGTATAAGGGGTAAGTGCGTTGTAAAGACAAGCCTGAAGGCTTTGTGTCTCAATGCAAGGAGTGTTATTCGTAATAAGGTGGACGAGTTGAACGTGCAGATAGATATTAATGATTATGATATAGTTGGGATCACGGAGACATGGCCTCCAGGGTGACGTAGGCTGGGAGCTGAACATCCAGGGATATTCAATATTCAGGAGGGATAGAGAGAAAGGAAAAAGGAGGTGGGGTAGCGTTGCTGGTTAGAGAGGAGATTAACGCAATTGGAAAGGAAGGACATTAGCATGGAGGATGTGGAATTGGTATGGGTGGTAGAGTACAAATCACTAAGGGGCAGAAAACGCTGGTGGGTGTTGTGTACAGGCCACCTAACAGTGGCAGTGAAGTTGGGGATGGTATCAAACAGGAAATTAGAAATGCGTGCGATAAAGGCAAAACAATTATAATGGGTGACTTCAATCTACATATAGATTGGGGTGAATCAAATTGCAGGGGTGCTGAGGGTGAGGATGATTTTTGGAATGTATGCTGGGATAGTTGCTCTGGTTTTGGTTTATCTAAATCACATGTAGAGGAACCACGAGAGAGCAGGCTATTTTAGACTGGGTTTTGAGTAATGAGGAAGGGGTAGTTAGCCGTCTTGTTGTACGTGCCCCCTTGAGGCAAGAGTGACCATAATATGGTTGAGTTCTTCATTAGGATGGAGAGTGACATTGTTAATTCAGAAACAATGGTTCTGAACTTAAAGAAAGGTAACTTTGAGGGTATGAGACGTGAATTTTGGCCAAGATAGACTGGCCAAAGTTGATTCTTAAACGGTTGACGGTGGATATACAATGGAGAATTTAAAGACTGCATGGATGAACTACAAAAAATAGTTCATCTCAGTTTGGCAAAAGAATAAATCGGGGAAGGTAGTGCACCGTGGATAACAAGGGAAATCAGGATAGTATCAAAGCAAAGGATGAGGCGTACAAAGTATGCCAGAAAAAAGCAGCATACCATAGGACTGGGAGAAATTCAGAGACCACAGAGGAGGACGGGGTATAGGGAATTAAACTCTTCCCCCAAATTTGAGGATTCGCAGCTTAGGCGTGCTATGGCTACTGTGCATTTACCTAAAGCTATAGATTGTCTGTCACTTATCTTGGCTTCCTGAAGGGTGTTAGGCCTGATTACATGGTGTAGAGGAAGCTAGACTCTCTAAGTTATCGTCTGCCGACAGCCTGGCTCAATGCAGGAAAGTAGATCGGAGATTGCTTACCGTGTAGGGGGGGGGGGGCTAACGC
>CM069133.1:74776525-74829184 GCA_035221665.1 Okamejei kenojei | reverse complement strand
AGGTAGTGTTGAAGGAAATGGGAAGGGGTAAGGTTTGTGGGGTGGGAGTAGAGTAAGTTTGGTGAT
This sequence comes from Okamejei kenojei, assembly GCA_035221665.1. Lineage (NCBI taxonomy): Eukaryota > Metazoa > Chordata > Chondrichthyes > Rajiformes > Rajidae > Okamejei > Okamejei kenojei. The sequence continues at coordinate 74,829,118 of CM069133.1, read as the reverse complement.
GGGGTTTTTTTATTTTTTTTAATTGATATCGATGTAGAATATTGGGTATATTTGAATTTTATTCTAGAAAATGTTTTATATATATTCTCCGGACAGCAGCAGTAGAAAACGGCATTATTACTCGCGCTTCAAAGGCGGACAAAAGTCGAAACACGTACATCGGTCAATGTGACAGAACTGCAGCGCTGCTGAATGGTAAGTTTTGTACAACATTCCCTATTCATATCCACATCTACGAGGGGAGGAAATGAGAGAGGGGTGGGGAAGGGTGTGGGAGGGGATAGTTTAGAGAGAGCGGGAGAGGTGAGGGAGAAGGGAGAAGAGGGAGAGAAGGGGAGGGGGAAGAGAGAAGGAGAGGGAAGGGAGAGGATGGGGGGGAGAAAGGAGAGGAGAAGGGGAAAGAGAGGAGATGGGGGAAATAAAGGATGGGAGATGATTGTGGTGCGGGAGAGGAGAGGAGTGGGGGAGGGGGGAAGGAAGTGAAGGGAAGGAGTTAGGGGGGAGGAAGGGTGTGTGTAAGGAAACAAAGCAAGAGGTGAGAGGGAACGGGGCCGGAGGGAAGGAGGAGCCCGGAAAAGAGGGTGGAAAGGAGAGTGGGACGAGGAGGGGGGAGGAAGAGAAAGGGAACAGGAGAGGTGGGAGGGGGGGAAGGGTGTGAGGGGGAATGATAGAGGAAGAGGGGAAGGAAAGACTTGGGGGAGGGAGATTAGGGGAAGGAAGAGGGGAGGGGTTGGATGGGGCAAGGCAGAGGGAGGGCAAGGTAGAGAAGAGGGAGGGAGAAGGAGAGGAGGAAGAGGTTAAAGGATTGGATGTAAAGTTGTGGAGTAGATGGGGGTTGGTGGGGAGGGATAGGAAGGGAGGATCAGACAGGGCGAGGTGAGGGGGGAGGTGAACAAAAAGTCAACATGGATTTATGAAAGGAAAATCATGTTTCACTCATCCGTAGTCTTTGAATCATGAGTCGTAGAATAAAGGAATACCATGAATGCGTAGTATTTGGATTGATGGAATGATTTTGATAAGTTCCTTGCAGAGGGTTGGTCCATAAACTTTGATCACTCAAAACTGGGAATAATGCAAATGTTGTGAACAAAGCAAAGATTGGGAATAAACAGATCTTTTTAAGGTTGGCACGTTTTGACAGTGGAGTATTGTGGGGCTTGGTACTTGAGTCCCACCCAGATACAATGTATATCAGTGATTGCCCTAGGGAACCAGATGGCACATTTCCATGATGGCTGATGAAACAAATCTTTATGGTATTGTGATTAGAGAGGAGGATATAAGAAGGATTTAAGAATATATTGGCAATGTGAGTCAGTAGACATGACAGATAAGGTGGAACATTGTTAAGTTATTCACTTTGCTTCACCTACCAAAATCAAAACAGTTTTTACATGATGAAAGACGATGATACTTGATGATGACAAGCTCTACGCTTATCCCTGGGTTATCCAGACAATAAGTACACCTACGAAGGACACCTATTTATTAAACCATAACTTGCCTTCACACCAAATTCCATCCAAAATCCCCCCTTATTCCCATACTCCTGGACTTGGGACTCAGCACATTCTTTAAATGAATCCTTCACCTCCTGACCTATAGACTGCAATCAGTAAGGGTTGGCGAGAAATCCTCCATGATTACCTATCTATCTCTCTATCTCTCTATCTATCTATCTATCTATTTCAAACCCCGAGAAATTTTCCATTTTGCTAGACATTACACCTTTACATTCACAGATTCACTCCTCATTACATTTAGACATTTTTATGTACACTTTTAAAAATAAAATTCACCTCCCCCCGTCCCCTCGCCCCCCACCAACACACACACACACACACACACACACACACTCATTTAGTGGCCTCCTGCTGGCCAGCCACCATAATGGCAGCTGCTGCAGCCCACTCTCCTCCATAATGCCGCATTTTTTTCCCCACGGCCATTGTCCCTTAACGGTTCGGCTCCCGATTTTCACTTCCTCCACTCCCCCCACCCCCCCCCGGCCCGGCTCGGCTCTATCACGCTGGCTCAAGGCAAAAGATCGCCTCTTTCAATGCTGCTCTTTCGCCTATGCTCCGAAATCAGCGGAGGGAACAGGTGATCTTTTGCTTGTAAGCAGAGGGAAGGCAGGGCCCAACTTCCAAATCAAACCCAGCAGAGTCGCTCCGTTATGGATTCATTCCACAGTGAGTTCAGTTTGCTAACAACCCCCCATCCCCTCCCCTCCACCCCTCCACCCCTCCCACTATCCCCTCCCTCCCCCCTCCGCCCCCCTGCTCACCCCTCCCTTCCTCCGCCCTTCCTTCCCCTCCCCCTCACTCCCTGCCCATTCAACACCCTCCCCTCCCCCTCCCCCCCTCTCCTCCTCCTGCCCCTCCCTCCTCCTCCCCTCCCACAACCCTCCCCCCCTCCCCATCCACCTCCCCTCAACCCTCCCCTCCCCGGGACTGAAGCACGTTCGGGTACCAGACTCAATGGATCTGCACTTGGTCTAGTATACTTTTAAAACTCTGTGTGTATGTGTGTGTCTGCTGACCGGCCATGTGTGTGTCTTGTGGGTGTATGTCACATTTCTTTCTTTTTTTTTCAGATAACATTTTCGCCTTTTGATTCCATGGTCCGCCAAAACCAGAAGCTCAAACACCGCAATTTTTTCCATTTTGCTAGACATTACGCTTTTACATTCACTCATGCACTCCTCATTACATTAAGACATTTTTATGTACACAATTTTTAATAAAACACCCTCACCCCCCCCTTCAATATTTCAAAATGTTTAAAAAAAAATCAAACTGCTCTCACACCATAGAATGTTGTGTGAACGTTTCAATCGTGTGATGATCACAAATGCCCAATGCTCACAAATTTGTCCAATCGGAATGGATCTCATTTACATTTGCCTTTGCTACAGCTCCAGCTCCAGCCCGTGCCCCCCATCCCCCGCCTGATGTTACCAGCATGTTCCATTTGTGTGATCATCTTACAATGCCATCCCCTCACCTAGATGTCCAATTCGGGACATGGATCTGTGTTTAACATCTGCCTTTGCCCACCTGAACCTGCCCCAGCCCCACGCAACATCGCCCTGCGGGGGAGTTGGCCATGTGTCGATAGGGGGGGGTGGCTTTGTGTGTTTGTGGTGGGGGGGGTGTGGGGGGGGGTCACTGTGTGGGTAGGAAATTAGAAAGCCCAGAGACCGATTGGGGTACAGATCAACTAGCGGGCCAAGGCGCGATAAAACTAAAAAGAAAGAAACACCGAAAGAATAGATGGACACCGAAAGAACCGTGCCCAACAATCCTCGCCCACGCTATCCCTCTCTACCTCCCCACTTCCCAGTCCCCTCTCTCACCCACCCCTTCCCCCTACTCCCTTCCACCACACTCTGCCCCGCTCCCTCCCCTACCCATGTCCGCTCCTCCGTCCCTACCAAATCCCTCATTCCTCCCTCTCCCCACACACCTTCTCTCTCTCCCGCCCCCCCTCTGTAACCCAAGGACTTTTCCTACACCCTCCCTCTTCCACCATGCCCCTAACCCCTCCGCTCTCCCCTCTCAGCCTCACGCGGACCACCCACTCCCCCCTAACCCTCTCCCCTCCCTCCCCACTTTCCACATCTCTCCATTCCCCCAATCCCCCCTCTCACCCCTCGCCTCCCCACTCTTCCACATCTCTCCCCCCTTCCCCCAATCCTGTCCGCTCCCCACCTCTCACTATCTCCCACCCACCCCTTTCCCCTACCCCCTTCTCCTCTCTTTCACCACTCCCTCCTCCCCCTCCCCCCTCCCTCTCTCCCACTTCCCACCACTGCCCCGCTCCACCTCCCCCCTCTACGTCCCCCTCTCCCCCTCCCTTCCCACTCTTCCACTTCTCTCCTCCCCATCCCGCATACCCCACCCTCCCCTCCCCATCTCCCCCCTACCCCTCTCTCTCCCCCACCCTTCCCTCTCGCACCCCCCCACCCCTTCCTTCTCACCCCCTCCCCACTCTTCCCCCTCCCTCCTTACCCACTCTCCCCTCCCTCCAGACTCTTCCCTCTCTACCGGCCCACGCCCAACAGACCACCTCCCTACCCCTCTCCCTACCCCTCTCCCTCTCTCCTCCCCTCCCCTTCCCCTCTCCCCCTCCCCCTCTCTCCCTTCTCCCCTCCCTCCTCCTCCCCCACTCTTCCTCTCCCTTTTTCCCACCCCTCTCTTCCCCCATCCCCACTTTTCCTCTCTCACCCCCTCCCCGAACCCTCGTTCACCACCTCCCCCACCCCTTCTCCTCCTCCCCTTTCTCCCCTCTCTCCCTCTTCACTCTCCCTCTCCATCTCCTCCCTTTCCTCACCCCTTCCTCCTCCCCTCCCACCCCCTCTCTACCCCCTCTCCAACCGCTCTTAACCCCAATCACCCACCACCCTTCCCTCTTCTCTTGCACCACTCACTGCTACCCCTCTCCCCCCACTCCCCACTCTCCCCTCTCCTTCCCCTCCCCCTCCCACCTCCCCACCTCTTCCCTCCCTTTCTCTCTCTCTCCCCTCCTCTCTCTCCCCCCTCCTCTCTCACAATCTCTTCTTCCTTTGCCACTCTCTCCCCTTTCCTCTCTCTCCCCACTCCACTCTCTCTCCCACCTCTCCCCTCCCCCTCTTCCTCCCCCTCTCCTCCCTTCCCCTCCCCTTTTCCCCCCTCCCTTTTTCTTCCCCTCTTCTCCCCACCCCTCTCCTCTCACATCCCCCTCTTCCCCTTTCTCTCTCTCTCCCCTCCTCCTCTCCCCTCCTCTCTCCCCTTCCACTCTCTCCCTCTCCTCTCTCTTAACCCCCTCCACTCTCTCCACCTCTCCCCCTTCCACCTCCTCTCACCTCCCCCTCTTCCGCTCTCCCCTCCCCTTCCCCACCCCTCTCTACCCCAGCACTTGGTCTAGTACATAACTAAAACTCTGATCTTCTTATCTTCCGGTTTGGCAGTCTTTCTATTTGCCTAAAAATGGTCCGCGATAACGCTACGATTTGTTCGCCAGTTCATTCACCGTTCTCCTGTGCTGCGAGTGCACCAAGTTTCATTCGGATCGGTTGAATGTCGTAAAAGTTAGTGAGGTTTGAAAATCTTAAAAACCGCGAGAGAGCAGATCGATCTCGTCTCCTGCCAGTCAGCGCGGATTAGTCTCTTCCCCTGTCACTCCCCGGGACGGTCCGCCCCTTCCTGCACCATCGCGTCTTTACTGGAGCTGAGGGTGGCCGGCGGAGGCTTCCAACCGGACTTTCGGAGGGACCCGAAGCAGCCCAGCCCCACCCCAAGCAGCAGCCCGGCGTTGGAGAACCGGCCCCGCCCAGCCCGAGTTGCGGATGTCGCCAAACGGAAAGCGGAGACTCCTATCCCGATGGAGGAGAACGAACAGCGCCCGCTGTGAGTCCCTATCGCACCGCCAATTCCAGCCACTACCCCTCTGGTCCCCCTCCTTGGCTCCTCCCCCGTGATGCCCCCCTCTCCCCCATGGTTTCCTAAGCCTTTTCTCCAAGCTCACTCCCCCCGCCCCCACCTCCCTCTCCCCCACAACTCCCCCACCCATACACCCCCCTCCCAGCCCACACCCCCCTCCCAGCCCACACACCCCTCCCCCCCCACAAGCCCCCCTGCCCACACACACACACATCCCCGCCCACACAACCCCTGCCCCTACAACCCTCTTTCCCCCGACAACCCCCCACACCTCCCCACACACCCCCACCACACACGCACCCCCCTCCCACGCACTCCCCCAAACACCCACCCCACACACACATCCCCCCCACGCACTCTCCCAATCAACCCCACACACACTCACACCCTGCTGCCCACACACCCCTCCCAAGTTATTTAGGACTGTATTTTCCTCACATAAACTGTGCATCTTTAGAGTTCTCTACCCTGGGAGGCTGTGTAGGTTCAGTCAGATAGTTTGTTCAAAACAGGTATCAATGCATCTCTGGACAAAAGGAACCAAGGATCTTAGGATAATGCAGTACAGTCATTGAAATAGAATGTTATGTTTAACCTTGAATAGCTGAGGAGCCTTTATAGACATTGATTCAGTTGTAGACATGGTGATTGATATCATGGTTTGCATACTTTCATGGAGTCATAAAAGGCCTGCATTTTTCTCAGTCAACATGCGGTGGGGACCATGTCCTCTCTCTCTGGATGATCAGAAGCCCACTGTAATTCTCGAGCAGCTCATCATTATTGGGACGAGTCATTTGAGAAGGATGCTGATGACAAATTTTCCTATAGAGACAACTCTCCAGTTACCGCTGAAGTTCTTCAAATATTGGAATCTCTGCACATATACCATCTGCTGCTGAGGCTCTCTCTTTTTTGAATTGGGATGTTTTCTCCTCAAGCTTGTCAGTCAGGGTGGCGGTGAGACTGGTCGGAATAAGCTGACGTGGAATGGGGGCACAGGCACTCACTTCAGGACAAAATTGCTGTTGAGGAGGTCTTGGAAGTGTTCCATTCAGCAGCTATTGGCACTGTTAATCATGGATGCTCTCTTTCTTTTCTGAGTTCACAGTCATTCCTAACTCCTGTACCTCTGTGGTGCCTTTGAGAGCTTCAGCATTGATATTCTTGTGGCATTGCTTCTGTTGATGCTACTGTTTTGGAGCTACAGGTAGGTTAATAGAATTAACAGAGTGGATTAGATGGTCTTCAACCCAGCAGTTATAATCCTGCCGCAGTGTTATGGGCCTGTCCAACTTAGGCGATTTTTCAGGCGACTGTCAAGTTGCCGGCAGTCTCCTAAAAAAACGACAACAGGAACAGCGACTGTCAGAGTAGAACACACACACACAAACACATCGCTTCCTTCACCAGCCCGTTATGGTGGCGGGAGACAAGCGGGGGAGCGCTGTCTGAGTGAAATTCTCACGGTGCAAAGCCAAGGTGATATAGACACGCACCACGATGAACAGGAAGGTTGGCGCTGTAATTAAGATGGCTAAAGCACAGTGTACAGTAAGTCCTTTAAAAGGGGGGAGGGGGGAAGGAGGGAGAAGGAGTGGGGACAACTTTTAAGAAGCCAGACATACACGGCTGTGAAGCTTGGAGGACATTTAACATTACCGGTCGGTTATCCTTGGTTCTGAAAACTACTGATTACATTTTTTTTCCCAATGAGCCAATGAAATTCATCGGTCAGCACCGGCTACAACCCACGAGAACCTTTGACCTCCTGGCAACCCACTTGGACTTCCTGGCGACCAACCTACGGCACGGGAATTCTCCCTAATTTTCCATTGTTGCTTCATTCTAGTCACCGCAAATGTTTCAACTTGTTGAAAAATCTGTGGCGACTATAATGAGGCCGCGACTAGTTCCCAGAATGTGGGAACTCCTCACGACCACGAAGGCGACTCCCCAGCAACCACCCGCGAACATGTGGCGACTGCATAGTCTCCTGCAGTCACCTAAAAAGTCGCCTAAGTGGGACAAGCTCATTAGAATAATGCCTCTGCAACAAATTAGGTTGTTTGTTTTCTCAAGACACATTCCAAGCATTTTGTCAAGAAAAGGACCTCTAATTAAGTTAGCCCTTTGCTACTCCTTTCTTGCTGATTTCTCACATTTATTTCCTATTCCATTTCACTCTTAATCAGTTGTACACAAAGAAGTAGCAATGCTCAAGTCATTGTTTATTAATTTGTAACAATAGATATTTTTCTCCACTGAGTGACAATTAGATCTGGGCTGCAGTTAACCTCTGCATTGAGGGGGTAGAACCCCTAGAAAATGATCTGTATGGCATCTGCCATAATGCAAAGCCATGTCATCTGTGCTTGCATCAAGTAAAGCGAGTTGAAAATCAATTGTGTTTATTTACTTTTCTTTCACAAATTCTGCATGTGAATTTTCTTCTATATCTCAAATTTTTGAGAAATGACTTGTAAATTCTATAAGTGCGAATGTGTATTACCTGAAGGTAATTTCATGTACTAAAGCACTGGAAGTGTGACATTAGCAAATCGAAAAGTATGAGGATGTTCATTAAACAGATCAAGTCTGAAATAGATGTTTATTTTATAAGAAATACATGTATAAATATGACAAAATTGTGGAACAAGGTCAAGGGCCTGATTGACTTAGCAATGTTGAAACATGGGGTGGCTTTCCAGGAAAAGAAGGCATTTCTATTTACTGTTGCAAACTTTTTATGTTATCAGACACGTTTTTGTTAGCCACAATTGGGTGTGACTGCCCTCTGCTGGTCAGAATCTAAAATACTAGCTAGAACAGTTGAAATTTAATTTGAATGTAGGATTAAATTTGCTTTAAAATTACTGCCTAGCAGTCATATTAATCAAATAGCTTTGCTTGGTCAGTTACAAACCTTGACGCAAGTAGATCGTATTATCTCATTAGCATTCCAATCCAGTTATAATGCATCAGAATGAAAGGTCTACCAATGTTAAATTAACAACCATTCAACAATAGCAATCATACTTATCTGTCTAGAGGCACAGACCGCAGTTGCTAGAATCTTTAGCAAATAAAAACTGCTAAAGGAACTTGCTGTCTGACATGAGTCTGTAGAAGGCTCCCAGAGTGTTCTCTGGTTATTTCATTCCATGGATGTTGGCCCACTGAGATCTGAAAGCAGTTTGTTTTTTTTTGCAGACATATCTGTTTGACATATATTTATATGATATCTACAAAAAATTGGTTTAAAAAATGTTTTTTAATATCTGTTCTGCTAGAGTATAATCTACATAGAGGTTTATGATGGATTGTTCTATTTCATTATGTGGTGGAAGAGCTGCAGTAGGTTAAGCTCGATCATGTAGTTGGAGAATTGGTTATGCGGCGGAAGACTGCTGGCACCTAATCTCCCACAATTAAATCTGAATATTCTAGTGGGTGGTCTGGCCACAGTTCGACGGGATACTCCCACTGCGCGCGGCTCAACGGGATACTGTGAAATTCATTGCCACGGATGGCTGTGGAGGCCAAGTCAATGGATCGTTTTAAGGCAGAGATTGACATTCCCGCTGAGGAGCTCCAAGATCATGACCCGGAGCGGGGCCTTACATCGCCCGGAGCGACCTTAACGTCTGCAGGACTTGCCATCGCCCGCTGGGGGCTTTAACATCGGGGGAAGAATGGAACACAGGGGAGAGACAAGATTTTGCCTTCCATCACAGTGAGGAGGAGATTTCGCTGTGATGGATGTTTTTGTGGATTGTGTTGGCTGTGTGTCTTGGTTATTTTCTTGTTGTATGACTGCAGAAACCAAATTTCGTTTGAACTTCATTTGAGGTTCAAATGACAATAAAATTGTATTGTATTGTTTGGAACATCAGGTGATATTTTGAATGCAATTCTGCTTTGTTCTCTTTACTAACATTACATTCCCAGTGCTGGTGAATGAATCAAAACATGGTGGCATAACCTTCAAGGCAAAGAAAATAATTGTTATGCCGTCTCTCAGGATTAACTATGGTTTGCTTCCATTCCAGTTCTGTGGTGACTGATGAGGCTAATAAGAAACCTATACATTTTGCAACAGATGGGATAGACAGATGGGTCATTTTGGAGATTATTGCACGTTCCCCATTTACTTAACTTAACACATGAAGAACACACCAACACCTCAAAACCATCCCAAATACTTCTGCACCTGGAGGAGCCATGGATCAAGGATTGTTGAGGATTTTTTCAAGGGGATATTGAGAACAAATGAACATTTTCCTCAGTCTCTGGTAATCCCCTCCCCTTACATAGTATTTATTTTCGAGTTTTATGTTAGACAATTAAAGAATGTGGCTTGCCCAGGATAACCAAATTATTGTCAGTAGCACATCAATGCTGGAAATGTAATCTGGGATGCGACACTATCTTTCACTTGCTTACACCGACAGTGGTTTTGGGAATTTTATGGAGGCTCTCTAGTATCTCCCCAATTATATTTTCTGGTATATCTTCAATGTTTTGAGATACAAGTGGTTCAAAATCGTAAGGAAGCCAGGCATTACTACTGGATAGATTGTGTATTTTATGCAATGGATAAGATTTTAATCTTCGAGCACCCCTTCCCCAGACGAACAGGTTGGGTGAAGGTGCATTGAAGAGATGATGCATTTCATCATCAATCTCTGCCTTTGCTGAGAGGTGGCTGCTGAAATATGGAAGTGATCCACATTTTTCAAGGTCTCTTAGAGCTTTGTCAGAGGACAGTGTTAAACACAAGGGAAGTGTTATACACAAAGGCAGGTTAGCAGAGGATCTTTTTTTGTGAATGTCAGGTAGATTCTGGAGAAAGGGAATAGGTGACATTTCGGATCGAGACCCTTCTTCAGACAGAGTCAGGGGAAAGGGAAACGAGATTATAGAAGGTACATAGAATAAATGAATGAAAGCTATGCAAAAAGCAATGATGGTCCATTGGCTGTGGGCTAGGTGCAAATGTGCTCTACAGACAGTGAAACTCAACAGGTTAACAGTGAATACAGTACGAAGACTAGGGTGGGGAGGGACAGAGAGAGAGGGAATATGAAGGTTACTTGAAGTTAGATAAATCAATAATCATACTGCTAGGTTGTAAGCTGCCCAAGCAAAATATGAGGTGCTGTTCCTCCAATTTGCGTTTGGCCTCACTGACAATGGAGGAGGCCCAGGGCAGAAAGGTCAGTATGGGAATGAGAAGGGGAAGTAAAGTGCACGGCTACTGGGAGATCGCGGAGATCAGCAACTGAAGATTTCGGGGTCTAGGACACCACCCTGTCCTGAAGCTGGGGTAATTGACCTGTTCAACCACAACCATCTTCATTGATGCAAGGTAGGACTGCAGTTGTTGGAATGTTTTCATACTGATTTCCATTGACTTTACCATGGTTGGCAGCTTGGGTCAAATGTTGCCTCTCAACTCTATAATTCAGCACTTTACACTGTGTTTGCGCTAATTAAGTGATGAGCTGTGGAGTGAAGTTTAGTTTTAGTTTAGTTTCGTTTATTGACATGTCTACTGAAGTACAATTTAAAAAGCTCTAGTTTGTATGCTATCCAGTCAAATAAAAGACTATAGATGATTACAATCAAGTCATCCACTTTGTACAGATAAAGGATACCAGATTTAGTGCAAGATAAAGTCTGATTAAAGATAATTGAAATGTTTCCAATAAGGTAGATGGGAGATCAGGACCACACTCTAGCTGATAATTTTCAACATTATTGATGCGAGTGTTATAAAATTGATGTGAGTGTTATAAAATGCACTGGAACAACTTGAGACAATATAGTTCTGGGGTGCTGGTCTTGGTGCTGCAGCTGGAATGTTGTCTACTCCTTTCATATTGATGGAGTTGAAAACTAAAAGAAAGGAAAATGCTGGAAACCTGAAATTTATCAGAGCTCAATGCTGGAAGGTCATCAACCTAAAACAACTCAGTTTCTCACTCACAACAGATGCTGCCTGACCTCCTGAGTTTTTTTCCAGCATTTTCTAATTTCATAAACAAACTCAAAGTATGTATAGAAGCGACGGAATAGGTAACGTTTCGGGTCTCGACCGTTCTCGAGTCTGAAGAAAGGTCTCACCTATTCCTTTGCTCCATAGATGCTGCCTCACCCGCTGAGTTTCTCCAGCATTTTTATCTACCTTTGATTTTTCCAGCATCTGCAGTTCTTTCTTAAATGACTGTATAGAATTTCTGAACTACTTTGGACATTTTCTGCCATCTTTAAGCAGTGTTCAGTCTTTTGCTATTAAATCTATAGAAAACATAGAAGTGGTTGAGAAGAGAGTCAACACAGTTTGTCCTGAGTTTGCAGTTTATTGTGATCCATTCAAGCTTTTGCTACTTTGATTTATGATGATGTTGTGGCTTTATCACATGTGAAGAATGGAGATGAGCAACTAAGGTGTTTTGCAATGATATCGCTTTCCACAGCAGAGAAACAATATTCGCAACTAAACATAAAGTTAACCTATCTTTTATCTTTTATCTAGTGATAAACCAGCAAAATGAAAACAAAAGTCTGTTAGTAGATGCTAGTCTGCATATCTGCTTTTGTGTTCCTTTCTATTCATCTTGTAGATTGGTATCAGAAGGATATTCAAGATTTTTTTAAAGTATATCTCGAGGCTTTCATGTCCAACTTTAATCAGTGTGCAAACACAGTTCATGGAATGAGAGAAGTTTATAATCGGTTTGTCAGGTTGGAAGCCGGTGACCAGTGGGGTGCCTCAGGGATCTGTGTTGGGACCACTGTTGTTTGTCATGTACATCAATGATCTGGATGATGGGGTGGTAAATTCAATAAATGTGAGGTTATCCACTTTGGTGGCAAAAACAGGAAAGCGGACTATTATTTAAATGGTGGCCGATTGGGAAAAGGGGAGATGCAGCGAGACCTGGGTGTCATGGTACACCAGTCATTGAAAGTAGGCATGCAGGTGCAGCAGGCAGTGAAAAAAGCGAATGGTATGTTAGCTTTCATAGCAAAAGGATTTGAGTACAGGAGCAGGGAGGTTCTACTTCAGTTGTACAGGGTCTTGGTGAGACCACACCTGGAGTATTGCGTGCAGTTTTGGTCTCCAAATCTGAGGAAGGACATTATTGCCATAGAGGGAGTGCAGAGAAGGTTCACCAGACTGATTCCTGGGATGTCAGGACTGTCTTATGAAGAAAGACTGGATAGACTCGGTTTATACTCTCTGGAATTTAGGAGATTAAGAGGGGATCTTATAGAAACTTACAAAATTCTTAAGGGGTTGGACAGGCTAGATGCAGGAAGATTGTTCCCGATGTTGGGGAAGTCCAGGACAAGGGGTCACAGCTTAAGGATAAGGGGGAAATCCTTTAAGACCGAGATGAGAAAGACTTTCTTCACACAGAGAGTGGTGAGTCTCTGGAACTCTCTGCCACAGAGGGTAGTTGAGGCCAGTTCATTGGCTATATTTAAGAGTGAGTTGGATGTGGCCCTTGTGGTTAAGGGGATCAGAGGGTATGGAGAGAAGGCAGGTACGGGATACTGAGTTGGATGATCAGCCATGATCATATTGAATGGCGGTGCAGGCTCGAAGGGCTGAATGGCCTACTCCTGCACCTAATTTCTATGTTTCTATGTTTCTATGTTTCTATGTGTGGGTGTAGGGGATGGGGTGGTAAATTCAATAAGTAAGTATGCAGATGATACTAAGATAGGTGGTGTTGTGGATAATGAAGTCTACAGAGAGATTTGGGCCATTTGGAAAAGTGGGCTGAAAGATGGCAGATGGAGTTTAATGTTGATAAGTGTGAAGTGCTACATCTTGGCAGGACAAATCAAAATAGGACGTACATGGTAAATGGTAGGGAATTGAGGAATGCTGTGGAACAGAGAGATCTAGGAATAACTGTGCATAGTTCCCTGAAGGTGGAATCGCATGTAGATGGGGTGGTAAAGAAAGCCTTTGGTGTGCTGGCCTTTATAAATCAGAGCATTGAATATAGGAGTAGGGAAGTAATGTTAAAATTGTACAAGACATTGGTAAGACCAATTCTGGAGTATGGTGTACAATTTTGGTCACCTAATTATAGGAAGGATGTCAACAAAATAGAGAGAGTACAGAGGAGATTTACTAGAATGTTGCCAGGGTTCCAGCAACTATGTTACAGAGAAAGGTTGAACAAGTTAGGTCTTTATTCTTTGGAGCGCAGAAGGTTAAGGGGGGACTTGATTGAGGTCTTTAAAATGATGAAAGGGATAGACAGTGTTGACGTGGATAAGCTTTTCCCATTGAGGGTAGGGAAGATTCAAACAAGAGGGCATGACATGCGAATTAAGGGACGGAAGTTTAGGGGTAACGTGAGGGGGAGCTTCTTTACTTAGTGGCTGTGTGGAATGAGCTTCCAGCAGAAGTGGTGGAGGCAGGATCGATTTTAACATTTAAAAGTAAAGTGGACAGGTATATGGACGGGAAGGGAATGGAGGGGTATGGTCTGAGTGCAGGTAGATGGGACTAGGGGAAAACAAATGATTGGCACGGACTGGAAGGGCCGGGAGGGCCTGTTTCCGTGCTGTAATTGTTATATGGTTATATGGTCTCAAGAATGTATTTTCATTTCAGGATTGAAGCTCCGGGACATGAGTTAAATTTGAGTTCAGTCGATTTGATTTTTCTGAATCTTCTGGAACTGTCCACCAGTTGAAGAACCATCCTAGTCTAGTATTTAAATATTTTGTAATGGTAAAGCATGCTTTGATGTCTGCTTATCTGTATTTCTACACTATTAGGCTTGAAGTACTGCTACTGCTAGGTGGCACTATTGCGCCTTTATTTAATATGTCCAAGATTATTTGCCTCTTTAAACTATGGAACTCTTTTTAAAAATAACACACATACAAATTAGCTCATCTAAAATGAACAATTTTACATATCAATATGTTGCCTTTTTAATTCAATAACATGTGTAAATGGTGCAATGGTTTTCTTTTTGCTTTCCTAACTTTAAAATGTTTTGCCAGTATACCTAAAATTCCCAACATACTCAAAGTGTATCAGGGTCTAGACTACACCATGGTCCAGAAAAATACATCCTGACTCTGAACTGCCTGAAACAGCACCTACGTTAAACAGTTAGCTAACTCTGTTACTTGGAGACACAAGGAACTGCAGAGGCTTAAATCTTGAGCAAAACACTAGACAACTACTAGGTAAACTCAGTGGGTTAGGCAGCATCTGTGGAGGGAATGGACAGGTGACAGAAAGCTTGAATGGAGATGCGGGGCGGGACAAAGGCTGGCCAGTGATAGGTGAATGCACGTGATGTAGGTTTGATTGGCGATGGATGAACTAAGTGACAAATATTAGAGATGAAAAGGGGACAAAGGGATGCTAGAAAAGGGGAGAGAAGGAGTGAAGTATAAAGACAGGGAAAGATGTAGATGGAAGGGGATGGGGAATGGAAAAGAAGGGGAATAAAAGGGGAATAAGGGACTTGGGGATGGGAAATGAGTGACTGAAGGAGTGGAAAGGGGCAGGGAGACTGGGGCGGGATAATGTGTGAAATGGATGTGCATCAGGTTTGTTTTGGGGGGAGATGGGCA
Organism: Okamejei kenojei; assembly: GCA_035221665.1. NCBI lineage: Eukaryota > Metazoa > Chordata > Chondrichthyes > Rajiformes > Rajidae > Okamejei > Okamejei kenojei. Next base: position 74,814,068 of record CM069133.1, on the reverse strand, counting down.
AGAAAGAGAGAGTGTGTGTGGGGAAGGGGGGGGGTGGCGGACATTATTTTAAATTGGAGAATTCAGTGTTTGTGCTGTTAGGTTGTAAGCTATCTCAGCGGAATATCCTTTGCTGAGAGGTGGCTGCCAACATATATCAATGAAAGAGACCAAGGACAGAAAGATTGCTATGGGGATGGAAAGGGGAGTTATATAATGGTTAGCAAATGGGAGATCTGTCAGACCTTGATGGACAGAGCACAGGTGTTCAGCAAAATGGTGGTCTTGCTGATATAAAGGAGGCCACATCGGGAGCACCAAATACAGTAGACAAGATTTGAAGAGGGGAATGTGACCCTCTGCCTCTCCTGGAAGGACTTCTGGGGACCCTGGTTGGAGGTGATGGAGGGGATGCAGGGATTGGTGTTCCATCTCCTGCAGTTGCAGGAGAAACTCTGTTCTTTCAAACTTCAAACTCACTTTCCTGCCAACAACAATGTAAAAAGAAATCATCAGTTCTTCCTAATGCAGTTGTATTTCAGACTTATGCCTGGCTGTGCTTATTTTATCAACAAACATTTTGAGAGCCACCTTCTCAAAATGTCAGCAATTTTACTTCCACAACTGGTATTCCAGCAGTGACCTATGGTCAGGAACCCCAGATTTTCCCCCAAGCTAGTGCAGTAACCAGCTAGGCTGCTGAGCAGAAGACTACTCAGCATATTTGCTACAAGTGCTGCAAGTAAATTCTGGGTGGCACGATGGCGCAGTGGTAGAGTTGCTGCCTTACAGCGCTTGCAGTGCCAGAGACCCAGGTTCGATCCCGACTACAGGTGCTGTCTGTACGGAGTTTGTACGTTCTCCCCGTGACCGCGTGGGTTTTCTCCGAGATCTTTGGTTCCCTCCCACACTCCAAAGACATACAGGTTTGTTGGTTAATTGGCTTGGATTTGTATACTTGGTATATGTGTAAATTGTCCCTAGTGTGTGTAGGCTTGTGTTAATGTGCGGGGATCAATGGTCGATGCCGATGGGCCTGTTTGGGGGGCCGATGGGCCTGTTTCCACGCTGTATCTCGAAACTAAAACTAAACTAAACTAAATGAAAGGCAAAATAAAATCCTGCAAATGCTGAAATAAAGACCAAAATGATGGAAATATTCAGCAGGTCAGGAGTATCTGTGGAGAAAGAAACCAAGTTAATCTCTGCTGAAGAGAAGAGAGTGAATCTTGGAGGGACAAGATGAGAGTTAATTGATGTGATTGGTAGTCTGGGCATTGAGATTGGTACTTGGGGTAGGGTAGGATTGGTTGTGAAGGATGGGTAGCTGATGAGTGAGACTGCTGTTAATTTGCCATTGCAGAGAGATGGAGATGGTGTAAATATATATAAAGTGAATAGTGACCCTCCAGATGCATGGAAAACTAGAATGATGTCAGGGTTTTTTTAATGTTTGATATTTCATTGAAATTAGCCATGAAAAATTGTAGAGCCTTGCCATCTAATAACAAAACAAATCCTTTTCAAACACACTATTCTCATGGACAGGCAACAATCAAAGAGTTTGCATTTTTCAACACAACCTCACCTTTATCTTAAAAAACACACGCTTCTGCACCAAACATGTATTCAAAATTATGAAGGATCCTGAGAAAATGAAAGATGTAACTGTTCTCAATGCTCCAGCCAATAAAAATAATATCAAAAGAATCAGATGAGTTGAAGAGATTGAACTGAATGCCTTGAATATTCATGATCTGGAATTCATTATCTGAAGCATTGTTAGAAACAGGAGAGAAAGTAACTTACATTTCTGGCACAAGCATTCAAGTGTCCTGCTGATAGCCAAATGGTTTCATAAGTTTGGGCTTTTTCTTGCCTTTATAACGTATTTGCATGTATCATCTTTCTTCGACCTCTGGGTGGAATCAGGTTAATTTTTGCTTTCAAAAGGGAGCTGGATAGGTTGTCAAGAGGGAAAAATAAGTTCTGAGTGTGGGGAACAAGCTTGGAGTGGTCTTGGCTGGATTGCATTTATGAAGAACGGTTCAGGCCTGAGTGCTCTCCTTCTGCAGAACAACCAATCAACTAATTTATATGATTGTGCATCTCACGTCAACCTTGTTCTGTCTCAGAGCAGAATTTACAGTTGAATGCGAAATTAGTCTGTGTTACATACATCCCTGACTAAGAACTAAGTGGAGGTCATTTACCAATAGCACAATACGAGCAGAAAATAGAATCTTTTCATCCTTTTTCTGGATGGGTTTTGAGTTTGGACTTCCAGAGGGAAAGGGGTAACAATTTATTGCCGCACCCAGTGTATTGCTGCAATAAATTTCAATGTATGGAAAAACTGAGTAAATAGTAATCTCATTTGAACATGTCATCCATAACAAGATAATTTAACACAGTTAATTATTTATTTGAAACTGTGGCAGCCTTGTGCACTGCACTACTGATAGCAGATGTTACACATGGATTTAATTTCACAGCTATCTCCATTTAATAGCTGTCTTCACTTTGTTCTTTGCTTTGTTGCTGCTTTCCTTATTTCTCAATGCTTCCCATTATGTGGTGGTGCTGTTAGCTCGGGGCAATAAACTTCTTTCCTTCTCTGGGATTCAGTGTTGCCCCCTGAAGATCTCATTAGTTATATGTGATGTGTGATCACACATTCATTTTTGCAATAAGGCCTGTGGCATCCACAGCCTGCTGGCGAGCAAGATTCACAAATGGCTGCAGTTAGATGAAGCATCAAGGTGTTCATCACTTCCTCAGTTTAGTCAGCTCATGTCCGGTAAACTGAGCTTGTTTGTGGCTTGGCGTCCTAACTATGATTAGTGAATGTGGATAATGGACCTGTGCCAGATACCAATGGTTGGTTCCTTTAGTCTACCTATAGTGCGCATAATAGTTTCTTATTGATCTTCATCATTATGGAAACCCTTGCACCAATTTAAAAAAAGCTCCACAAATGTAAAGCTTTAGCATATTGCCAAAATGTTAAAAAAAAGTAAGACTTTACATTATTACCTGGATGTACTGAAACTTAACTTTATTTTTTTTTTTAAATTGAAAGCTATATGCATTCTCAAAAATCAGAATGACCTAATAGTGTGAAGGTTAAGTGCTGTGATAACGCTAATGCAATAGCAAATTACATCAGCCCAAAATGTATGTGCCGAGTGTGATGCAAAATTAAACAGATTTCATTAACCTGGACGTGATCTATATCCCTATATTCCCTGCACTTCTAAGTGCCTATCCACAGACCTCTTAAGCACCTCTATCACATCGGCCTCCTCCACATCCCTGACAGTGTGTTCCAAGCTCCCAAAACTCTCTGTGTACAAAACCTGCCCTGCACATCACCATTAAACTTTCCCCCTCTCGCTTTATGGCTACTGTATGCCCTCTACTCTTGGACTACTTGTGAGATGTTAGGGGAAGTGATAAAATACATGGACAGTAACAGATTTCCAGTGGTTTTGAAAATGAGGAGAGAAAATATAAGAACATAAGTTCAGGTGTTCTGGAATAAAAACTTGAAGGAACGTAGAGATTTTGACACTTACTGAGGAAAGAGTGAAGGCTGGTGAGCAATGGAGTTATGACAAGTAAGATAGGATTCTGATTGAAGAGCTTTATTACATGGTCCCTTCATGTTTTGTCCCCAGGTTGCCCTGTAAGTGATTCAGCTGCATATTCCCAAATAGATGTCCCCAGTATATGTTGAATACACATAATCAAAATATGTATAACCTTGTCAGAACCTCTGGAAACCAGTGCAGCCAAGATCTTATTCAATGTTTTGTTATGTTTTGTTCTGTTTGTGCTCTTTCATCTTTTCTGGATGTTCTGTAATGCATGCATACCCCCACAGCAGCCAAAATACAGTGGTCTAGAAATGGAAACAAACTATGTTTTATTTATGCACAATGCAATTGAATGGTGGTGCAAAATTTCAATAATTAAACTTGATCATGACGTTAACCCATGCATAGTACATAATGTAACATTTATTTATGCTTAGGTAACGGGTAACCACGTGCAATTTCTGCTTCATGCCTTTTCTCTGAAACTGCACCAAGGATATGCAATTCTTGATAGTCCACGGTGCACAGGAAAGCTGCACATGGAAAGATATCAGCTGACCACTGGTTACTTCTTATTGATTTTTTGCCAGTGGTTCTGCTAGGCTGCTGCTCAACAAGGAACAAGAAGGAAGAGTCAAATGAATATAACCTTGCTGGATGAGGTCCAGATGCAAGGGTTAATTGAAATGAGAGAAATCAATGTTTATACCGCTGGAACAGCACCTCATATTTTGCTTGGGCAGCTTACAACCCAGCAGTATGAATGTTGACCAATTGTAAAGGAAAGGAGGATGGAATTGGTACTGACATCAATGCTGCAGATAGATTCAATAAGTAAAGGATGGGTATTGTGTTGCTGCACAGGAGCTTGTTTATATTGACTGAGTGATTTGATCCACAAGCAGTTTCTTGGTTTTCAGGATGAATTGCTTCCACGGTGTGCATCTGAGCTGACTGGCCAACAAGGCTAATATTAGAACCACAGACTTTTCAATAAACAGGCCAGGATATGATTAATGGGATGAGCAGTTTTGTGGTTCACTTTTTCTGCAATGTATCCAAGCCCTCTGTGTGCTTCCAATGCATATCCTCAAGGTTATCGATACCAATCTGAATGCTCATCCTCCACTCTGAGTGGAATAGGCTAAAGGTTCTCCAGAGTCATTGGGATGTTGTATGTCTTCGAGGAAACATTGAGCCCATCCTTGAAAATTTTCCTCTGTCTGGTAATCACTTCCTACAACAAAGCTCAGAATTCTGATTCAAGATATGTTTATGACTTTGCCTGTTCAGCTGAGTATATCGAAGGCCACAGTGTTAGGGATGTTGAACTGGGAATGTTAACTTGGGATCTTTTATCTATATTACTAAAAGTAAGATCTTGACCGCTTTTGACTCACTGCGATTTGATTTCCGAGAGAACTCCGCGACTTATGGCCGTCATTTTTGGCCACCTCGCTCAGAGCCCCCCTTCGTCGGAAAGGACCAGAGGATTTTTCCCATCGATGAAAAATCAGAGAGATATTAATGGGTTCTTTTTAATTGCCATTCTCTCTGCTACCCCTGCTGGTGGGAGGGGGGAGTGACTATAAAACCCGGAAGTGCTGTGCCTCACTCAGTCTCTGCAAGATGGAGGAAGCGAGAGGGTCATGTCTCTCTGAGCTCTGAATAACACTGAACAGATGTCTACTCAACTGTGAGTGCCCATAATGAGGTTTGAAAATGAAAATATGGTTGGTTTGAAGTAAAAAGACACTACATGCAAATGGTTATTTGGGGGGTTTGGGTTGAAGTTAAATGGCACCACATGCAAATGGTTGTTTGTGGGGTTTGGGTTGAAGTAAAAAGGCACTGCATGCAAATGATTGTTTGGGGAGTTTGGGTTGAAGTAAAAAGGCACTGCATGCCAATGGGTGTTTGGGGGTTTTGGGATGAAGTAAAAAGGCACTGCATGCAAATGGTTGTTTGGGCGGGGTTGGGTTGAAGTAAAAAGGCACTACATGCTAATGGTTGTTTGGTGGGTAGGTTGGGTTGAAGTAAAAAGGTGCTGCATGCAAATGGTTGTTTGGGGAGTTTGGGTTGAAGTAAAAAGGCACTGCATGCCAATGGGTGTTTGGGGGTTTTGGGATGAAGTAAAAAGGCACTGCATGCAAATGGTTGTTTGGGCGGGGTTGGGTTGAAGTAAAAAGGCACTACATGCTAATGGTTGTTTGGTGGGTAGGTTGGGTTGAAGTAAAAAGGTGCTGCATGCAAATGGTTGTTTTGGGAGTTTGGGTTGAAGTAAAAAGGTACTGCATGCAAATGGTTGTTGGGGGGGGGGGGGGGTGGGTTGGGTTGAAGTAAAAATGCACTGCATGCAAATGGTTGTTTGGGGAGGGGTTGGGTTGAAGTAAAAAGGCGCTGCATGCAAATGGTTGTTTGTGGGCTTTGGGTTGAAGTAAAAAAGCCACTGCATGCTAATGGTTGTTTGGGGGCGGGGGGGGGGGGCGGGGGTTTGGGTTGAAGTAAAAAGGCACTGCATGCAAATAGTTGTTTTGGGGGTTTGGGTTGAAGTAAAACGACGCTGCATGCAAATGGTTGTTTGGGGGAGTTTGGGTTGAAGTAAAAAGGCACTGCATGTAAATGGTTGTTTGGGGGGTTTGGGTTGAAGTTAAAGGCACTGCATGCAAATGGTGGTTTGGGTTGAGGTAAAAAGGCACTGCATGCAAATGGTTGTTTGGGGGGTTTGGGTTGAAGTTAAAGGCACTGCATGCAAATGGTGGTTTGGGTTGAGGTAAAAAGGCACTGCATGCAAATGGTTTTTTGGGGGGGTTTGGGTTGAAGTGACAAGGCACTGCATGCAAATGATTGTTTGGGGGTGTTTGGCTTGAAGTTAAAAGGCACTGCCTGGAAATCGTGGCTTGGCTGCTTTGGCTTGAAGTTAAAAGGCACTATTACAAATGGTGGCGGGTGCTTTGACGAAGTTAAAAGGCACTATTGCAAATGGTGGCTTGGGTGCTTTGACTTGAATTTAAAAGGCACTATTGCAAATGGTGGCTTAGGTGCTTTGGCTTGAAGTTAAAAGGCACTACTGCAAATGGTGGCTTGGGTGCTTTGGGTAACTTCCTGTTTTGCACTGTATATTGATTTTAAATAAAACGCTACCACTTACGGCTGTGATTTTTGGCCATCTTACTCAGTCCCCCTCCGCTCAGCAGGTGCAGAGGATTCTTCCCATTAATTAAAAATAAAAGTGTTATTAGTGTTTAAAAAATGTTGAGAATTTCTCTCCTGTCAATCACGCCATGAAGGCCACACCTTTTCCGGTAAGAGGGGGAGGGGTTATAAAACCCGGAAGTGTGGGTGTGGTTCAGTCTCTGCATGATGGGGAAGGGAGAGGTCACAACTCTGTCTGAGCTGTGAGTTTGGTGTTTTGTGTGGTTTTATGATGGTTTCACCCTGCTTGAAATGGTATGAAACTGCACTTGAATTTGGAGGCCTTGCACCCTGCTTGAAGTGGTTGGAAACTGCACTTGAATTCAGTGGCCTTGCACCCTGCTTGAAGTGGTAGGAAACTGAACCTGAATTTGGTGGCCTTGCACCCTACTTGAAGTGGTATGAAACAGCACTTGAATTTTGTGGCCTTGCACCCTGCTCGAAGAGGTGTGAAACTGCACTTGAATTTGGTGACCTTGCACTCAGCTTGAAATGGAATTTCAAGGAAAAGCCATGAGTCAACTGCCAGCCCTCCAGCCGTGTGTGAGCTGAAAGCACATCAGCCTTGAGGGACTGAGCTGCCACCCCAAGAATTGATTTGCCCACAATGTCCATACTAGCCCTCTGGTCTACAATATTGGAATTGGTGGAAAGTTAGAATATTGCGTTGGGGGACCAGCCCTCCCGTGTGAACAAGGGACCCAACGGGTCCCACTTAGTCTAGTCCTTTAAGTAAGTTTGGAGCATTTTTAAAAATAGCAAAACTATTTCTATGTCATCCACATCCACTCCCGACACTATAGAATCATAGAAGATAGGTGCAATAGGCCATTCGGCCCTTCGAGCTTGCACCGCCATTCAATATGATCATGGCTGATCATCCAACTCAGTATCCTGTACCTGCCTTACCCCCTGGTCCCTTTAGTCACAAGGGCCACTATGGGCAATTTACAGCAGGTCACGATGACATCATGCACACTCCATTCAGGCAGCACATGAGGTCAGGATCGAATCCGGGTCTCTGGCGCTGTGAGGCAGCAGCTCTACCAGCTGTGCCATTGTGCTGCCCAGGTGGAGAGTCAAAGGTAGATTACTTACAGCAGAAGGTAGACAAAAATGCTGGAGAAACTCAGCGGGTGCAGCAGCATCTATGGAGCGAAGGAAAGAGGCAACGTTTTGGGCTGAAACCCTTCTTCTGACTGATGTGAGGGGGGGGGGGTGGTAATGCGGGCGGGAAGAAGAAAGGAAGAGGAGGAACCAGTGGGCTGAGGGAGAGCCGAGAAGGGGAGGAGACAGTTGGGACTAACTGAAATTTGAGAATTCAATGTTCATACCGCTGGGGTACAAACTGCCCAAGCGAAATATGAGGTGCTGCTCCTCCAATTTCCAGTGGTCCTCGTTCGGGCCATGGAGGAGGCCCAGGACAGAAAGGTCAGATTTGGAATGGGAGGGGGAGTTGAAGTGCTGAGCCACCGGGAGATCAGGTTGGTTATTGCAAACTGAGCGGAGGTGTTCGGCGAAGCAATCACCAAGCTAATGCTTGGTCTCACCGATGTAGATCAGCTGACATCTAGAGCAGCGGATGCAATAGATGAGGTTGGAGGAGGTGCAGGTGAACCTCTGTTGCAACTGGAATGACTTGTGTCCTTGAATGGAGTCAAGGGAGGAGGTAAAGCGACAAGTGTAGCATTTCCTGCGGTTGCAAGGGAAATTGCCCAGAGCGGGGGTGGTGTGGGTGGGAAGGGACAAATTGACGAGGGAGTTACGGAGGAGCAGTCGCTGCGGAAAGCAGACAGGGGAGGAGATGGGAAGATGTGGCAAGTGGTGGGGTCATGTTGGAGGTGGTGAAAATGACGGAGGATTATTTGTTGTACGTGACGGCTGGTAGGGTGGAAGGTGAGGACTAGGGGGATTTGTTTTACGAGTGGAGGTTGGGGAGAGACACCAGTGTCACAGGGAATCGAAGAAACCCTGGTGAGAGCCTCATCTATGGTAGGAGAGGGGAACCTCCGTTCCCTGAGGAATGAAGACATCTCCGATGCCCTGGTATGGAACACCTCATCCTGGGAGCAGATGTGGCATTGACTGATGAATTGGGAATAGGGGATGGTGTCCTTACAGGAAGCAGGGTGGGAAGAAGTGTAGTCGAGATAGCCATGGGAGTCAGTAGGTTTATAGTGGATGTCAGTCAGATGTCTATCACCTGCATTGGAGATAGTGAGGTCAAGAAATGGTAGGGAAGTGTCGGAAATGGTCCAGGTGTATTTGAGTGCCGGATGGAAGTTAGTGGTGAAATGGATGAAATTTGTGAGTTGTGTGTGGGAGGTAGCACCAGTGCAGTCGTCGATGTAGCGCTGGCCTTTTCTGATACAAATGGAGAAATTGTGTCACCTGAAGTTGATGAATTCAATATTAAGTCCAGAAGGCTGCAGCTTTCCCACACAGTTTAATGTATTGCTCTTCAGATTTACATTGGGCCTCATTATAATAGTGCAAGAGGCCAAAGTTACGTATATAGGCAGATTGGAGAAGAATAGAGAATTAAAGTAGAAGCAATGGGAACATTCAGGGTTACTGCTTAGACTGAAAACAGGTGCTCTGCTTGGCTTAACTTTGTTTAGATTTTACAATGTTGAGGAGATCACATTTTAATGTTGAATGCAGTACACTAAATTAGAAGAGTACATTCACCTGTGATGCCCATGAATCTGCAATGACCCACAGCATTACTTTCTATGGCTGGCCAGCAATCCCTGTGTGTTTTATATTTGAAATGTGTGCTCCCAAGTGCTGGAAGTAAAAACATGTAAATACTATTGTACTCATAACAAGGAAACTTGGATTTGACAATGTAGACAACTGGATATCTTCTTCATCACTCAGACTGAAACATTACATTAATTATGCAAGGACTGTAGAAAGAGGGAAATAAAGCTGGAGAGAACTAATGAGAGAGAAAGAATAGGGAAATTAAAAATATTTTTGATTTATCTTCAATTGGAATTGAGGGACTGAGACGTAGAAGTTCATTTTTAATCCCATACATGCAGTAATTATTGTTTATTTTATTGATTATGAACACACAGACTTGGCATGACTGTGCTATACTTAATTTATATCTATTGTGCAAGTAAAGGAACTTCATACCACTCAAAACATTTGAATAGAAACCCAGTCTGTCCTTGCCACAGCCTCTTCAGCCATTCATGCATGATCTTGAAAAGTTATCAGTATATCTATATAATTAAAAGTCTCTTTCTGACCACTTCCTGTCTGCGCTGTATATTGATTTTAGAAAAAAACGCTACCCTGTATCGCTGTGATTTTTGGCCATCTTACTCAAAGCCCTCCTCCGCTGAGCCAGCCCCGAGGATTTTTCCCATCAATTAAAAATTAAAAAGTTATGAGTGTTTAAAATACCTTGAGATTAGCTGATTGCTCTCGCGTGTCAATCACCACAATTAAGGTAATGCCCCTTCCGAGGAGGGGGACAGGACTATAAAACCTCAGATGTCTGAACGTGAGTCAGTCACTGCAAGATTGCGAGGGAGAGGCCACGACTGTGATTCTAAGCTGTGAATCAACAGAACTGTGAGTAGGCAATGTACTTGCAAAAAATGATTCGTTAGCCCTTAATTACAATGCCATGAATTGTTTGGCCTGCTGCCCTGCCTGTGCTGGAAAGTGCAATGCTTAATTGGAAATGAAATGAAATGACAATGCCATGAGTTGTTTGGCCTGCTGCCCTGCCTGTGTTTGAAAGTGCAATGCCTAATTGGAAATGAAATGAAATGAAATGGCAATGCCATGAGTTGTTTGGCCTGCTGCCCTGCCTGTGCTTGAAACTGCAATTCATTAAATCCGATTGTATTTGGAAGGAATAAATGCTTTATTAGGTCCGACTGTGTTTGGAAGGAATAAATGCTTTATTAGGTCTGACTGTGCTTGGAAGGAATAAATGCTTTATTAGGTCCAACTGTGTTTGGAAGGAATAAATGCTTTATTAGGTCCGACTGTGTTTGGAAGGAATAAATGTTTTATTAGGTCCGACTGTATTTAGTCCAAAATTCCCGCTCATTTTGTGACTTCTGCTTCGTGGACAGGTCGCGCCGATTACGTAATTTCCGGTGAGTGCAGAGGTCGTGCTGATTGCGTAATTTCTGCTAAGTGCAGAGGTCACGCTGATTCCAGAAGATTGAGGAAGCCCCACAGTGGAGAGGCTGCGCTCAGACGTGTGAGTAGATTCAACAAAGTTTACTGTCATATATATAGTGTGTGTCGGTGTATATATATGGTGTGTGTGTGTGTGTGTGTGTGCGTGCAAGTGAATGTGTATGTGTGAGTGTATGTGTGAATGTGAATGTATGTGTGAGTGTGTGTGAGTGTGTGTGAGTCTGTGTGAGTCTGTGTGAGTCTGTGTGAGTCTGTGTGAGTGTGTGTGTGAGTGAGAGTATGTGTGTGTGTGTGTGCGTGAGTTTGTGTGTGTGTGAGTGTATGTGTGTGCGTGAGTTTGTGTGTGTGTGTGAGTGTATGTGTGTGCATTGGAATTGAGTGTATGTGTGTGTGTGCGTGAGTTTGTGTGTGTGTGAGTGTATGCGGAGGGTGCGTGAGTTTGTGTGTGTGTGAGTGTATGTGTGTGCATTGGAATTGGTGGAGAGGTGGAATATTGCGTTGGGGGACCAGCCCTCCTGTGTGAAGCTGGGACCCAATGCATCCCACTTAGTCTAGTATTTCATAGATGTTTGAAATGCATTTGACTTTGTGAGTCAAATGCATCTTAAAATTGGTCTTTAGACAATCGTCCATAATGGGTTTGATTGTTTGAGTAGAATACCCAATTTGTGTAGCAGTAACTGCATCCTATTTGCCCAGTGCAGTTCTGATTTGGAACTGCTAAAGCTTCTGATATATTAACCCGTCAAATAAACTCAGAATGGTTTATTTGATAATGCATCTTTATTAATATATGTAAGCAAGGTCAATGTATCTAGAAACAAGGAACTGCATATGCTAATTTATAGAGGAAAGACACAAGATGCTCGATTAGTGGGTTGAGCAGTGGGTTAGGCTGCATCCCTGGAGAACATGGATAGGTGATGTTTCAGATCAAGACCCTTTTTCAGACTCCAGGTTTCCAGACCTGAAATGTCACCTATCCATTTTCTCCAGGGATGCTGCTCCAGAGATGCTGCCTGTCCTGCTCAGTTACTCCAGTTTTTTTAGTCTACATTTCTTTTAAATATTTTGCACATGTGTGAGTTTAGCATGCTGTATTTATTGTCAAATCTTATTTGCTCTCATGGTATTTACCGAAAAATAAATATTGCTAGCTTTCAGGTTCAGACAAACATAACAGAAGAGATTATCTTTGCGTGAAAGATGGGGAGAAGTCTGATCCTTTGGACAAAACTAAGCACTGGACAGTGTAGAGATTAACTTGGGAAGAATAAATATTTTAGAACTTTCACAATGTAAATTGTGTGTAAGATGAGCAAGTGCTAAAACAGGAAGAATTACTTGCAACTTGATATTCATCAACAAACACGTTTCAAAGTATTGCATCTGCGGCTTCACAGTTAAAAATAAAAGGCAGAACATAGCTGGATCAGAAAGACTGTATGCTCCAGAAAAGTAGCTTTCAAGGGTACAAATATTCCAGTCTAATTATGTGACTGTGATAAATAGTGGAGGGCATTCTGAATACAGTCATGGGTCAGAAGTTACACAAGGTAGCGGAATCAACAATTACACTTATACCTAAAAAAGATAAAGATTTGGAAGACCCTGGCTCATACAGAGCCATCACACTGTTAAATACAGATCAAAAAATATTAGCGAAAACATTAGCAAGAAGATTAAGTAAATATGTTAGCAAATTAATAAATGCGGATCTAATGGGGTTTATACCCAAGAGATACTCATGCAATAATTTGAGACGTCTGTTTAATATAATGCATTCATATAAAACTGAGGAACAAGACTTATCAATTATTTCATTAGACGCAGAAAAAGCATTCGATCAAGTCGAATGGGACTACCTCGTTAAAATATTGCAAAAAAATTCAAATGGGAGCGAATTTTATCTCTTGGGTAAAACACCTGGAAAATAGGTACTCGGGTTTGAATACGATTGGAGGGGACAGCCTAGCTGGGGGCAGCAACAGCGGCCGGGCCTCCGGCACAGAGACCGGCCCTGATGCTCGGAAGGGTAGCAAAAAGAGGAGGGCAATTGTAATAGGGGACTCTATAGTTAGGGGGTCGGATAGGCGATTCTGTGGACGCAGTCGGGAGACCCGGATGGTAGTTTGCCTCCCTGGTGCCAGGATCTCGCATGTGTCAGAACGTGTCCAAAAGATTCTGATAAGGGAGGGAGTGGAGCCTGATGTTGTGGTACACATAGGTACCAATGACATAGGCAGAAAAGGTGACGAGGTCCTGAAGGGAGAATTTAGGGAGTTGGGGGGAAAGTTATGGAGAAGGACCAAAAGGGTAACGATTTCAGGATTACTGCCTGTGCCACGTGACAGTGAGAGTAGGAATGAAATGAGGTGGAGGATAAATGCGTGGCTGAGTGACTGGTGCAGTGGGCAGGGATTCAAGTTTCTTGATCACAGGGACCTATTTTGGGGAAGGCATGATCTGTACACAAAGGACGGGTTGCACTTGAACCAATATCCTGGCAGGGAGATTTGCAAAGGCTACTGGGGAGACTTTAAACTAGAAAGGCTGGGGGGAGGGACTCGGGTAGAGGGGGCTAGGGGTCAGGGTGTGGGGCAAGAGGCAGAGAAGGGAAGCACTCAGACCCAAAATGTAGGCGAGAAAGATGAAAAGGATAATAGACAGAGAATAAGGGATGGTGGGTTTCTAAAATGTGTATATTTTAATGCTAGGAGCATTGTAAGTAAGGTGGATGAACTTAGATTGACACCTGGATTGACACCTGGAAATATGATGTTGTGGCAATCAGTGAAACATGGTTGCAGGAGGGCTGTGATTGGAAACTAAATATTCCAGGATTTCGTTGCTTCAGGTGTGATAGAATTGGAGGGACCAGAGGGGGAGGTGTTGCATTGCTTGTCAGGGAAGATATTACAGCAGTGCTTTGGCAGGATAGATTAGAGGGCTCATCTAGGGAGGCTATTTGGGTGGAACTGAGAAGTGGGAATGGTGTAGCAACACTTTTAGGGGTGTACTATAGACCGCCAAATGGGGAGCGAGAATTGGAAGAGTAAATATGTAAGGAGATAGCAGATATTAGTAGTAAGCACAAGGTCGTGATTGTGGGAGATTTCAATTTTCCAAAAATAGACTGGGAAACACATTCTGTAAATGGGCTGGATAGTTTGGAGTTTGTAAAATGTGTGCAGGTTAGTTTTTTGCAGCAGTACATAGAGGTATCGACCAGAGAAGGGGCAGTGCTGGACCTCCTGTTAGGAAATGAGGCAGGTCAGGTGATGGAGGTATGCGTTGGTGAGCACTTCGGGACCAGTGATCACAATACCATTAGTTTCAGAACTGGACCTAGGGTGGAGATTTTTGATTGGAGAAAGGCTAACTTTGAGGGAATGCATAAGGATTTTAAAGGAGTGAATTGGGACACTTTGTTTCATGGGAAGGATGTAGAAGAGAAATGGAGGACATTTAAAGGGGAAATTGTAAGAGTACAGAATCTTTATGTCCCTGTTAGGTTGAAAGGAAATAGTAAAAATTGGAAAGAGCCATGGTTTTCAAGGGAAATTGGACACCTGTTTTGAAAAAAGAGAGATATCTACAATAATTATAGGAGGCATGGAGTAAATGAGGTGCTAGAGGAGTATAAAGAATGTAAAAAGAATCTTAAGTAAGAAATTAGGAAGGCTAAAAGAAGATATGAGGTTGCTTTGGCAAGAAAGGTGAAAGTAAATCCAAAGGGTTTCTACAGCTATATTAATAGCAAAAGGATAACGAGGGATAAAATTGGACCATTAGAGAACCAGAATGGACAGCTATCTGCAGAGCCAAAAGAGATGGGGGAGATATTGAACAATTTCTTTTCTTCGGTATTCACCAAGGAGAAGGATATTGAACTCTGTGAGGTAAGGGGAAAAAAGTAGAGTAGCTATGGAAACTATGAGATTCAAAGAGGAGGAAGTACTGACACGTTTGAAAAATATAAAAGTGGATAAGTCTCCAGGTCCTGACAGGATATTCCCTAGGACATTGAGGGAAGTTAGTGTAGAAATAGCAGGAGCTATGACAGAAATATTTCAAATGTCATTAGAAACGGGAATAGTGCCGGAGGATTGGCATACTGCGCATGTTGTTCCATTGTTTAAAAAGGGTTCAAAGAATAAACCTAGCAATTATAGACCTATTAGTTTGACGTCAGTGGTGGGCAAATTAATGGCAAGGATACTTAGAGATAATATATATAAGCATCTGGATAAACAGGGTCTGATCAGGAACAGTCAACATGGATTTGTGCCTGGAAGGTCATGTTTGACAAACCTTCTTGAATTTTTTGAAGCGGTAACTAGGCAAATTGATGAGGGTAAAGCACTGGATGTTGTCTATATGGATTTCAGTAAGGCCTTTGACAAGGTTCCCCATGGAAGGTTGGTTAAGAAGGTTCAATCTTTGGGTGTTAATGGCGGAGTAGCAAGATGGATTCAACAGTGGCTGAATGGGAGATGTCAGAGAGTAATGGTGGATGGCTGTTTGTCAGGTTGGAAGCCGGTGACCAGTGGGGTGCCTCAGGGATCTGTGTTGGGTCCACTGTTGTTTGTCATGTACATCAATGATCTGGATGATGGGTGGAAAATTGGATAAGTAAGTATGCAGATGATACTAAGATAGGTGGTGTTGTGGATAATGAAGTAGATTTTCAAAGTCTACAGAGAGATTTGGGCCATTTGGAAAAGTGGGCTGAAAGATGGCAGATGGAGTTTAATGTTGTTAAGTGTGAAGTGCTACATCTT
Source organism: Okamejei kenojei (assembly GCA_035221665.1). Lineage (NCBI taxonomy): Eukaryota > Metazoa > Chordata > Chondrichthyes > Rajiformes > Rajidae > Okamejei > Okamejei kenojei. Next base: position 74,798,338 of record CM069133.1, on the reverse strand, counting down.
GGCAGGACAAATCAAAATAGGATGTACATGGTAAATGGTAGGGAATTGAGGAATGCTGTGGAACAGAGGGATCTAGGAATAACTGTGCATAGTTCCCTGAAGGTGGAATCGCACGTAGATGGAGTGGTAAAGAAAGCCTTTGGTGTGCTAGCCTTTATAAATCAGAGCATTGAATATAGGAGTAGGGAAGTAATGTTAAAATTGTACAAGGCATTGTTAAGACTAATTCTGGAGTATGGTGTACAATTTTGGTCGCCTAGTTATAGGAAGGATGTCAACAAAATAGAGAGAGTACAGAGGAGATTTACTAGAATGGTGCCTGGGTTCCAGCAACTATGTTACAGAGAAAGGTTGAACAAGTTAGGTCTTTATTCTTTGGAGCACAGAAGGTTAAGGGGGGACTTGATTGAGGTCTTTAAAATGATGAAAGGGATAGACAGAGTTGACGTGGATAAGCTTTTCCCATTGAGGGTAGGGAAGATTGAAACAAGAGGGCATGACATGAGAATTAAGGGACAGATGTTTAGGGGTAACGTGAGGGGGGACTTCTTTACTCGGAGGGTGGTGGCTGTGTGGAATCAGCTTCCAGCAGAAGTGGTGGAGGCAGGATCGATTTTAACATTTAAAAGTAAAGTGAATAGGTATATGGACGTGAAGGGAATGGAGGGGTATGGTCTGAGTGCAGGTAGATGGGACTAGGGGAAAACAAATGGTCGGCACGGACTGGAAGGACTGAGAGGGCCTGTTTCTGTGCTGTAATTGTTATATGTTATATGGTTATATGACAGGCTGTGATAGACTATTAACCAATAACATGTTGTCTCCGAAATTTCAATCATCCAGGAGCAATAGACAGGGATGCTCACTATCATAGGTATGTTACAATACCTACCTTGAGCAGCTCTGCAGTTCTGCCGCTCCCCGTGTGCGCGACTTTGGCGCCTTTCAGAGGGTTTAAAATGCCATTTTTCCCTAGACAGTCCAAATCGGGCGATTTCGTCGCTAAAGAGAAATTGCTCCGACATTTCATTCATGAAGCTATTTTTAAACTACACTAGATTATTTATTAACTAGAGTAGGTTAAAAATCATCTTCTAAAGCTCTGAACGCTGACAGCAGAACGGACCTAACGTAGGGGAGAAAATAAAGTGCACAGTTTATTTTTACATGAAAACGTGGTTTTTAGGAAGCCTTTAATCACATTTTCATGTTGCGAAAAGGGGACAAAAAAAATGTATGAACTGACAGCATTTTTCATGCCGACTTTACCCTAAACCGCAACGCTCTTATCCACCGCATTCCACTAAACCCACTCGCAAGTCGATTTAACTGGCCATTAATTTACAGGCATTAAACACTAAATTCCTTCCATTTGGCCTATAAATTCATGAAAATGAGATTTAAAAATCATGTTATATTGCGGATTATTGTGTAAATGTTATTTAAAATGGCAATTTAAAAATGTTTATCATTTCTTAAGAAATGGATAGATGTTTAGATCTAGTAATTGAATTTTGTAATTAGCGACAATTAGACAACTAACTAATTATATGCTTTAATTTCAGGTCATCCAAGTAAGATTGTTTCATATTTGTTTCAGGATGCTTCAAACTACAATAACTGAAAATTTCATTGAGTTCTCTTAATTTTTAAGAAAGTTATGGGCTTTTGACTGCCCTTGATCACAGCTTTTGTGTTAAGAATGGAAAGGCAATGGGGAACAAGATGCTAATTTCCGAGTATGAAAATGGCCATAACTTTTTTAATACTGAAGATATGAAAGTGAATTAGGTGTCAAATTAAACTTACTTTTATGCTTTATCTGATGGGATAAATTGCAGACTTGATTTTAAAATCTCAAAATTTTGTAACATTGCTACTATCATCTCTGCTATTTGCTCTTGTAATAGAACGTCTAGCTGAAAGCATTAGAACACATCCGAATATCCATGGTTATAATACAAAATACTCAAATAACAAAATATCATTATTTGCAGATGATGTACTACTGTATATTACAAAATCGCACATCAGTATACCAAATATATTAAATCTAATAGAGGAATTTGGATACTTTTCAGGATACAGAATAAATTGGAATAAAAGTGAAATTATGACGATAAAACCTCAAGTCTCGACACATCTGTTAAAATTCCCTTTTTAAATTGCGACAGAAAAATTTAAATACTTGGGAATCGAAATTATCAGAAAATATAAATCTTTATTTAATGCAAACTATATGCCCCTACTTACTAAATTAAACACCCTGATTAGATTTTGAAAAACTCTTCCGATGTGTTTAATAGGCCGAATAAATGCTATAAAAATGATCTTCCTACCACAAATTTTATATTTATTCCAATTAATACCAATCTTACTTAAAAAGTAAAAAAAAAACTGGATTCTGATATCACAAATTTTATTTGGGACTATGAATCCCATATAATTCAAAGAAGACATTTGTGCAAACCTAAATAATTTGGTGGATTAACACTCCCTAATTCTTTGTATTATTATTGGGCAGCAAATGTCAAAAATGTGATTCACCTGTTGGACAATTCTGCCCAACGGGTGGATTGGATAGTAATGGAGAGAGAAAATGGCTCCCCTTTTAATATAGGAGCGATCCTTCTCTCACCAATAAAACTGAATAATACAATATACAGTAATAACCCAATTATTCATAGTACTATTAGAATTTGGAAACAATTAAAATTAACCCTTAAATTAAGAAATCTATCGCTTCTCTCTCCCATAGTTAATAATCCGTCGTTTAAACCATCCACTGTTGATAAATCATTTACACATTGGGAAAGAATAGGAATTAAAACGTTTGGAGACATGTATGAAAATTGATTTTTTTTAATCAATCCAACTTAAATACAATCTCAGAAGTAATCATCATTTTATTTTTTTTCAAATCCGTGATTATTTGAAAAAATATACACAAGAATAGCAAAATTTGACTCCAGACCTATTAGATGAAGCTATGAATAGAAAGGCAGAGTCAACTAATTTAATATCATACTTGTATAATATCTTCCTAAATATAGAAATACCATCATCCGATAGAATTAGAAGAGATTGGGAACAAGAACTATCTATATAGGATATAGAGGAGCAGGGAAGTAATGTTAAAATTGTACAAGGCATTGGTGAGACCAATTCTGGAGTATTGTGTACAATTTTGGTCGCCTAATTATAGGAAGGATGTCAACAAAATACAGAGAGTACAGAGGAGATTTACTAGAATGTTGCCTGGGATCCAGCAACTATGTTACAGAGAAAGGTTGAACAAGTTAGGTCTTTATTCTTTGGAGCGCAGAAGGTTGAGGGGGGACTTGATTGAGGTCTTTAAAATGATGAAAGGGATAGACAGAGTTGACGTGGATAAGCATTTAACGTGAGGGGGGACTTCTTTACTCAGAGGGTGGTGGCTGTGTGGAATGAGCTTCCAGCAGAAGTGGTGGAGGCAGGATCGATTTTAACATTTAAGAGTAAAGTGGATAGGTATATGGACGGGAAGGGAATGGAGGGGTATGGTCTGAGTGCAGGTAGATGGTACTGGGGAAAACAAATGGTCGGCACGGACTGGAAGGGCCGAGAGGGCCTGTTTCCGTGCTGTAATTGTTATATGGTTATATGGTTATATGGTTAAAAAAATCTCGAAAGTTGGGATAAACACTTGCTATATGTGCATACATGCTCGATCAATGTAAGACCCATATTCTAATCCAATTTAAAACCCTACACAGATTATATTATTCGAAAACTAAAATAAGTAAAATCTTTCCAAATGTTTCCCCTTGTGATAAATGTCGATCTCAAGAAGTAACTATAGCACATTCCTTTGTTTTTTGCATAAAATCCAAAAATTTTGGAATGAAATCTTTGAAACTTTTACAAAATTATTTAAAATAAAACTGAAACCGAACGCAGAATTGATTATTTTTGGAACAATGGAAGTCGGCTTTGAGCTGACTTAGTTCCAAAAGAGTTTCCTTAATTATGGCTTACTAATGGCAAAAAAACTCATACTTAAACTCTAGAAAAACACTCCCACAACAACGGTAAAAATGTCGATTTCAAATATGTCCGAAATGTTACACCTCGAAGACATGAGATTCGCCCTAGCAGGCAAATCAGACCAATTCCAAAAGATTTGGACTCCGTTTATCGGCTTATTACAAGCATAGGGTGCAACATAACTTTGAAAATAAATGGTTTCAGGACGTGGTGAGGGGTGTGTAAAGATACTAAGTAGGTACATCCCTTTTATCTTATCTTATTTTCTTATTTTCTTTTTTCTATTTTTCTCTTTCCTTTTCATTTGTTTTTTTTTTAAATTCTTTCTCATGTTCTACATCTCTATGGGTTCTTCCTTTTCACTTTTTCATGCACTTACTATCTTATCTAACTTTCTCTATTTTTCTTCTTAAAGTGTTATGAAATGTATTATGTTATTTTTGGCTTATACTACTGTAATGTACATTACTTCTAATAAAAAGAGAGAGAAAAAAAAGAAGTTACACAAGGTGCTTAGATACTCTGCAGCCAGCCATCATACATTGTTGTCTGCGAAAGTTGTACATGTTTGGACTGTACATCTGTTGTGTGCTATGTAACCATTGAGAAAATACACCAGCTTATTTTAAAGCTTTTTCTCACCAAATTAATTTGCACAACAGATTATTTTGAAATGTAACTTGCCCAATAATGGAACTTGCCTCTCTCTAAAGTTTCCACTGTGAGCACTAGGCAAGGGTAGCCCAAACTTTGTCCATGTGTCATTGACGAATGTGGGCCACGCTTTGCTGAACACAGAAACTGAGCTATTAAGCCATCACATTTATCAAAATGCTCAAATGATTAATCACAAAGACTGAAGTAAGGGGCCTAAAAGTATTTACCTTTGACCCCAGAGACAGAGATTGCCTGGAGTTTGGCTGCTGCCAAATCTGAGATCCTGCAGCTCGGGGGAGCAGCTACTGAGATGAGGGACCAGAGAGCCTTCCATCTGGATCGAACGGGGTTGCAGACTTTGATTGAGTGGTGCATTTACTTTTTCATATTTTACTTTAGTTTTATGTTTTAATTAATTTTTTGTAATTTAGTGTTTAAATTTAAAGTTTAAATCATTATGTTTTTAATCAATGTTATGTTTTTTTTTTAAATTATTTACAGGTACATCTCTGAAATCTTATATATATATATATATATATTTTATCAGAGACTTAAATTATAACACCAGTAAAAGGCCTTCGGCATATTTTGAGGCCTTGGTGCCGCTCTCTGACCATTTAGCTGAGAGGGCAGCTTTGGCAATCAGGCCACCAGCTTGACTGATCCTGCACGTCAGTATGAAGTTCGACCGTAGGAAAAGCATGAGTTTGTAAGATTCAGGAGAGGGATTAGTTACATCGCATACAAACATACAAACTAGGAGCAGGATTTGACCACAGGGCCCCTCAAGCCTGCTCCACCAATAAATTGGATCACGGGCTGATCTGATTATAACTTAATTTCCTAAGAGTAACCTTTCATTCCATCTGAAGAATGGTTCTAACCCAAAAGGTCATCTATTTGTTTTCTCCAGAAATATTGCTTGACCCGCTGAGTTACTCCAGCATTTTGTGTCTATCTTCAGTATTAACCAGCATCTGCAGTTACCTCCTACACCTTCGATCCCCATGCTTATTAAGAACCTAACTACCCCTGCCTTAAAAGTATTCAAATACTCTATTTTCCTTTATGGAAGAAAGTTCCAAAAACTTGCATTCCTCTGAGAGAAAAAAAACTGTCTCATTTCTGCATTCAATGGCACTCCTTATTGTAAAACACTGACCCCAGTTCTAGAATCTCCCACAAGAGGAAACATCTTCCCACATCAACTGTGTCAAGACCGCTCTGTATCTTAGGTTACAGGCCAAGACTGTGAACTATTTTGCAGCCAAACCACAGTTAACATTCAGGCATTTTTCTTTCCACTTCTTTGTTTCTCCTGTCAGGAAGGGCATTGTATATGTCTTCTGGCAGTATTATAGAGTGGTTTCTGGAGCAAAAAAATAGGGTCAGCAGTTCTGAAAATACCACCTGTCTCAGATTGAGTCTAGGTCTGCTGCAGATTAACAATGATGACGTGTTACATCAAAGCCATATAATATTGAAAACCTAGTACTAATGAAGTTCAGAGCCTGCAGTCAGAAGCGTGTAGCACACTTGCAATAATGATTTGGACACAATTATTTCTTACCCTATCATTACACAAAGTAAATGATAGTGCATCAAAGGGGCTGCTGACAGTGTGCAACATCAGTCTTCCATTATCCTTTGCGTCACTCTGAGATGGTCACAATATATTGCTCCCAATTTAATTTGGTTAGGTAGTGGATTCAATAACATACATCTCTCCAGCAACAAATTAATTATAGCAAATGATTATTTATTTCAATTTACAAGTATTCTTTGATTCATGATGGTTCATTTTATGAATTTTCCCTATAATGTGATTGACTCTTTGGTGTACGTATCTCTGATTGATGAAGCTTTTTTTCACTGTATTTAATAGCAAGCCGCTCTCCATACATAATGCATTTCACCTAACCTTTTCAATTCATGCAATTTCACCGAACAAAATATTTTCTAGAAATGCATCCCTTTTGTAAATTAAAAAATGGCTGTATGGTTCCATGGTTTGAATTGGTTTCAAGTTTACTGGTCTTTCCAGTGGAAGTGCTGTGAAATTTGGGAATGGTGCCAGAATGGAAGGAGGAGTCCATTCCCAGCAGGAGGTATATGGCAGATAGTGTGTAGCCTTGGGATGAGAGGCTGTGGATCATCCTTTGTCTGAGGCTTCAAGTATATAATCAGCCAAAGATGATGAAAATCTAATTACTGTCGTTGGTGCCAATTTAAAACAAAAATAGAAAATGATAGAAAAAAAGACAAGAAACACGGTATCTGTGGAGTAAGGCAAAGTTAACAATTCACACTCTGCATTTTAGGGTTGAGCTTTAGAGATGAGCAATATTACATGTGAGGACAAATGGCTCTCTTGATCTTCCTAGGCATTCCCTTGGGATTGAGCATGTGTTGCACCACAAGTGTAGTGCAGACAAATATTGTGCTATAGTTGGAGTAACTAATTTTGTGCATGTTAACCCCAGTACTAATACCGTATGGTACTTTCATTGCGAGACTTTTAGTACATTAGGATTGTTTGACTGCATTCAGTTTGCCGAAATGATGTGGATAATCGTGATGCAACATCCAAAATTAATCTCCCATGGGATTGTCAATCCTATTGGCATTAATTATGGGACATGCATTTGCTTCCAAAGAAACCAGGTTTTAATAACAGTAAAGGTGCGAATTGATTGTTACATAATGATACATTGACCCTGTGATCATACATGCGGGTGCTTGAGTCTTCCTGGCAGACAGGAGACACCTTTGGGGGGGGGGCAAAGGGTATTAAGGCAGGAAGATGTCATGGAGGGGCTTGACTGACACACATAAACACCTGTACTTTTTGGAGCCCTTAAGTGTAGCTAAATGGCCCTTCTTGGTTTTAATGTATTGAACAAAATTCTCCATTCTGCCAATAAAGTTATTCTTGACTCCTGCAATAGAGCATTGAGCAGCAAGCTGTAATATATGGTATATTTCAGCAGCAACCACCTAGGACATCCGAGAAATCGTTCTTTAATAAATCTGACTCCACCCCCCGCTGTCATAAATGGATCCCTCACCGATATCTACTCTGTCCTGTAGTTCTGGTCTCGCTCCCCCTTCCCCCAAACAGAACAAGGATTGAGTTCCCCTTGTCCTCACCTTTCACTCCACCAGACTCTGCATCCAACATATCATCCTCCAACATTGCCATCACCTCCAACGTAATCCCACCACCATTCACATCTTCCCATTTCCACCCCTTTCCGACTTCCACAAAGACTGCTCCCTTCACAACTTCTTGATTAACTCATCCTCTCCCACCCAAACCACCCCTTCCCAGGTACTTTCCCCTGCAACTCAAGTCAAGTTTATTCGTCACATACACATACGGGATGTGCAGTGAAATGAAAAGTGGCAGTGCTTGCGGACTTTGTGCAAAAAAACAAACATACAAACAAACAAACAACAAACTACGAACAGAATGGAACAGAATCACATGTTCTTTTACACATTAAATATTGTGGGCGGTATTGTGGTACAGTAAAGTTAGTAAAGTTAGTCCCTGGTGAGATAGGAGTTTACAGTCCTAATTGCCTCTGGGGGAAAAAACTCCTTCTCAACCTCTCCGTTCTCATAGCATCGCAACGGAGGCGTTTGCCTGACCATAGCAGCTGGAACAGTCTGTTGCAGGGGTGGAAGGAGTCTCCCATTATCTTATTGGCTCTGGAGTTGCACCTCCTGATGTATAGTTCCTGCAGAGGGGCGTGAAGTTCCCATAGTGCGTTCGGCCGAACGCACTACTCTCTGCAGAGTCTTCTTGTCCTGCGCAGAGCAATTCCCAAACCAGATTGTAATATTTCCGGACAAGATGCTTTCCACAGCCGCTGAGTAGAAACACTGGAGGATCCTCGGAGACACTCTGAATTTCCTCAATTGCCTGAGGTGGTAAAGGCGCTGCCTTGCCTTACTCATGAGTGCTGCAGTTTATGATATCCATGTCATATCCTCAGAGATGTGCACTCCCAGGTATTTAAAACAGCTCACCCTATCCACAGTATCCCCATTTATCCTCAATGGTGTGTACGTCCTCGGATGAGGTGCCCTCCTAAAGTCCACGATCAGCTCCTTCGTTTTTTTGATGTTCAAGAGGAGGCTGTTGTCCTGACATCAGAGTGCCAGATCAGCCACCTCCTCCCGGTAGGCCTTCTCATCGTTGTCTGAGATCAGGCCCACCACCACAGTGTCATCAGCAAACTTGATAATCGAGTTGGAGCTGAACCTAGCCACACAGTCATGTGTGTACAGGGAGTACAATAGGGGGCTGAGGATGCAACCCTGGGGGAATCCTGTGCTCAGGGTGAGGGACTTTGGAATTGCAGGAGATGTAACACCCATCCCTATATCTCCTCCCTCACATCCATGATGTTGCCAAACACTTATGTTAGGTCCGCCAAGACGTACAGGATCTCCCGATTTCTATCCATTTTAACTCCTCTTCGCATTCCCATACTGTCATTTCCATTGCCAAAATGAGGTCACATGCAAACTGTAGAAACAACACTTGATATTTCGCTTGGGGAGCTTTCAACCCAATGGTATGCATATTGATTTCTCCAATTTTTGGTAACTTCTTAACCCACTCCACATCCTTCTTCCCCAATATAACAACCCCTCCTCTCTTCTTTACCTATCGCCCCTCTACTCCCCTGTGCCCCATCTGGACTCTCTCATATTTCTACCCTCCCCTTTCACCTGCATTCCTTCATCTAGCTTCACAATTTGCAACTCTTCAATACTTTTGTCTCATACCTTTTGTCTTTTCATCTCTAGCCTTTGTCCAATTCCCAGCCTTTCAAATAACCCTTCTCACCTGTGTCCACCTAATACTTGCCAGGTTTTGTGCTGGCCCTCTGCCCCTCCTCTCTTCCAGTTTTCAATCTTTCCCACCCCCACCCCACACTTTTCAATCTAATGAAGGATCCTGCCCTGAAACATCACCTATTCCATATTCTCCTGATGCTGCCTAACCCACTGAGCTACTCCAGCACTTTGTGCCTTCTTTTGTAAACTAGCATCTGCTGTTCCTCATTTCTACACCTTCAAGGGTCCTGAGGCAAAGTTTCTGGGAGTATAACTGGTTCATGATTCTGACTCTGACACCTGCATTTCTCTGTGACCTTCAAAAATCACAATTATAAATTCACACAAGTGCCTCCCTCTAAGTGCCCTTTGCACAAAAAAGTCTCTCCAGTGCACACTGTACTTCGGACATTTTTTAGCTTCTCTGTATCCGTGGAAGGACTCTGCTGACCATCTCCCATCAATGTGACATGTACATATTCTGTGCTCACTGTCCTCAGTGGCTGATTGAGTCTGGCTGCATTGTGATGTTAAGGGCCTGTCCCACTTAAGTGTCCTTGGCATGCAAATTACGTGACCTTGTGGTCACGTTGTGGTGTACGGGCATCATATGGCCGTACGGGGCTGGTCCCACTTAGAAGCGCGGAGGGGTATGTAGTTTTGCGCGACATCACGCAGGGCTCCGAAATTTTTGTAGCAAATGAAATCTTCGCGCGCCAACGGCCTGTCGCGGAACTGACAGCAAAGTGGGACAGGCCCAAGACCATGGCGTGACGCAATGTCTCACCTTCAACAGCAGCAGAAGCAGGCAAACGATCACCGAACTCGGCCTGGGGCTCACGGCCCTGGCGGTCCGGATCCGCCCCCACTTCTACTCTCAGAGCGGGGCCAAGAAAATTGAAGATAGACACAAGATGCAGGAGTAACTCAGCGGGACCGGCAGCATCTCTGGAGAGAAGCAATGGGTGACGTTTCGGGGCGAGACCCTTCTTTTCAGACTGAAGAAGATTCTTGACACAAAACGTCACCCATTGCTTCTCTCCAGAGATGTTGCAGGTCCCGCTGAGTGTCTCCAGTTGTGTGTCCATCTTCAAATGACATCACACGCTCCAGATGGCTGTGCGTACGCATGTAATCGTGCCTGACCTTCGCAGGACCATCGCGGCTCAACGCGACCACGAGGTCGCGTAATTCACGTGCCAAGGACACGTAAGTGGGACAGGCCCTTTACACTTTAATGGCTATTTCCACAGATCAGAGTCATGAGACAAGGTGCTAATGGTGTTGGGAATTTAGAACCTGCTTCCTGGAACCGAACAAGGAAGCCCATGCCGCTGTTATTGTTAATACATTTCAGACTACTTGTAGTGCTTTCTAAAGCAGTATTAGGAAGATTGCCGATAATTTTTTTTATGCCGTGATTTATTTTATTTTCCAATGTGATCCAAGTTCCAAATGAAAGAACAAGGGTTCTTTTAAGGAGGAAAAGACTTAGAGTATTGTTCAGGCAAACACTGTTCAAACATGGGTGTACAAGGTTATTGTGGATGGAAGTGAAAGCAGTGTTCAATTTTCAGTTAATTCAACCATGATCTGATTGAATAGTGGAATAGGCTTGACTCGATAAGTGGCCAACTCCTGCTCCTAATTCATTTGTGCTTATTACTACTGAATAATAGAAAGTGAATGTTCCTGTGGGATATCTCGCACAACTATAAGCATGGCCTTTGTTAGCTAAATGTCCTGATGATGGAACTGCACTCTGAACTGTTATCCACGCTTCCCTAGCTACAGATGCTGCCTTAACATACTGAGTGTTTCCATTGCAGACATCGGCATCTGCAGTTTTATTTTGATTTTCTTCTACTTATTTTGTAACGTCAAGCAATATTTCACAAAATCAATATGAATGAAGCAATTGTCACTTTAACTGACACTGGAAGGTACACATTTACAAATTCCAAAGTTGGAGAACGTCACTGGCTCGTTGAACACACTGGTTAGAAGAGATTTAATAATGCAGGGAGGTTACGATTCCGTTATTTGAGGCTTTGATGAGACAACATTTGGAGTACTGCTTACAGTATTGGTCTCCTTATTTATGGAAGGGTTTTAATGCATTGGACCCCATTCGGAGAAGGCTTAGTAAACTCATGCCTGAAATGGATGGGCTGTCTTAAGAGGAACAACAAGGCTTGTACCTGCTGGAATTTGGAAGATTGAAAGAAACTAAAAGATTACAATTCTACGGAGTGCTTGCTGGACAAATATCAAGTGGATGTTTCCTTTTGTGAGAGAATATAGAACAAAAAAATGCTGTTTACAATTAAAGGGTCTCCCATTTAATATTTCATTTTCAGGGCCGTCGTCTTTGGAACTCTCTTCCTCAAAAGGCAGTGGAAGTGTTGTCTGAATATTTTAAGGCAGATATAGATAGATACTTGGTAAGCAAGGGGTTGAAAGGTTACTACCAGTAGATGGAAATGTAGAGTTGAAATTTTCAGATTAGCCATTACCTTATTAAATAATGGCTTAAGTAGTTGAGTCCTAATACTGTGGTGGTATATTTGGTTCTAACTATTGAATAACAGCAATGTAAGTGACATTTGCTGTTGAATCCCCCTTCCTAACTACAAACATCACTTCTGGTAGCGGAAGGAGAGGTTGGCACTTCCCCAATTTCTGTAAAATATATTTACATACTTCTTGGGTACACAAAAGGCTGGAGAAACTCAGCGGGTGCAGCAGCATCTAAGGAGCGAAGGAGATAGGCGACGTTTCGGGTTGAGACCCTTCTTGTTCTGATGCAACATAATTTCAAAAATATTTTTTAATGGCAATACCAGCTACAATGTACAGAGGGAGCTCTTATTCTATTTATGTGATGAAGGCATCCCAGTAAGCCATCTAGTGGGCTTTAGTGAGTGTTAAGATTCTCTTAACAGTTACAACATAAAAACAATTCCATCTAAAATTGTCGCGCCCTGATAATGATATTTCCGATCAGTGAAGGCTCATTTCCGAGAATGTAATCAGGTTTGTTGCTTCCAAATATTCATGAATACAGGGAAATTATTTTGAATATTTTTCTCACCGTTGAAATTCTAGTTTAGTTTAGAGATACAGCTCAGAAACAGGCCCTTTGGCCATCAAGTCCACACCAACCAGCCATCCCCGCACATTAACACTATCCTACACACACTAGGGACAATTTACATTTATACCAAGCCAATTAACCTACAAACCTGTATGTCTTTGAAGTGTGGGAGGAAACCGAAGATCTCAGAGAAAACCCACGCGGTCACGGGGAGAATGTACAAACTCCATACAGACAGTACCCGTAGTCGGGATTGAACCTGGGTCTCCGGCACTGCAAACGCTGTAAGGCAGCAACCCTACCTCTGTGCCACCGTGCCGCCCAGAAATATGTAGATTGGTTCAGGAATTAAGAGTACAAGTAACCAAAGCAGGCAGTATTCCATCCAGCTCCTTGGAAGCACGAGGCCTGGTTTATTCAAACTCATCCTCCTATATAGCCTCAACCCAAACCTAATAGTGATGATAAAAGATCTGTAGTTGAGTTTAAGAAACCATGCGACTGCAGGCCAACACCACACAATATCCTGCAGTAAACACCAGGAAAACCTGAGAAGTAGGAAATCTAAAGTTTCTGTGTTGACAAACTTCTGTGTCATCCATTAATAAACTGCGACTCCTTTTATCTGATGCTCATGAATGCAATCTTTGCTGGTGTGTCAAAGACCACAATTCATGTCAAAGACCACGATTCATACACCAAAATTCAGGAAGTTAAATCTCAAAAGGGAGGGGCTGACCAGAACAATACATGTATCCACTTACCATTTTAACATTTTGCCTGTTCATTTCCTCATGGATAGACAGGGTTAAATATGGGACTGAAATGTTAACATCGTACATTGACCCTCTATTCACTTTTGTCTTTTAATGGCATTTACCCCAATAGTCTGTAATGATAAGTTCAGAAGGCTGCAGGCAGAATGTGTTGGTACCGGTCCAGGTTTGACATCTGCTAACATATAACAGAGTCCATTCAGTAATTGATTCCATGTTTGTCTCATTGTTCTTATACATAATATAATTTTAGCAGGTAAATAATCTCAACTCGAAGAAAAGATATGGTAAACTGTCTCTATGTTACCACCCAAAATTCAATGACCAAATCTTTGGAGAAAGGAGAGGTCATGCATTCACAATGTATGTTGTTGTATGTAAATGGACTGTTGAAATATTTTAAGGCTTTGTTTATTGGTAGAATTTGTCTTATTTAGCATACAAGCCTTTGCAGGGAAGCAGTTTGATCTCCCCCCCCCCCCCCCCTCCCCCCCCCCCCGGACAACGAGTACTCATTTAGTGCATTGTTCATTTGGAGGGGTACATTAAATGTTCACAGCGCATTGTTCATTGAGCCAGGTACAGTACATTAAATGGTTGCATATCATGCACCTATTTAAGATACCCCTCCAAAAGTGATTAAATTTAAAGTCTTGTGTACGCCCTATTGGCAAATAAAGAATGTGGACGAGAATAAAGTAAGATTTTACTTCAATGTGATTTAGTTTGCCTCATGAATGATAAAATAACAGTCTATTATAGTATTCATAACAATTACAAATTTTCCCTTATGTTTGAAACTACTTTTTTTTAATCTCATTCTAGCAAGAACACTTACAGCTAAAATGGGATATGATATTCTTGTTATTTTGGGAGGGAAAACAGAAAAAATATTTCCTATTCTTAGTATGATGGCATTATATGTCACTGGCTGAATGCCTTGAAACAGTCTGATTTGAGCCAATGTATACATATAAAAACAAACTCGCTTAACCTTTTCTTAATAGATTTAGTGCCTTGTAGCCCTCCACATCGTGCTGCATGAATTGCATTTCTCCTGAGATTACCATGAGGCAACTGTTACATATTAGTTTCAAGGTAACATTTTCTATACAATTGTAACTTGCTTCATAGGCACTGAATTAATATGAAACTTAAATCTGTGACTCCAATTAAACTGTTGAGTTTCACTGCGAAATCCCAGCTGCTTTACTTCTTTGATTTGGACAGTAAAGTACAAATACAACAGCAGTAAACATACTGTAGGTGCAAGAATATCTCCTGCAACTTTCCAGTTCATTGACATGCTGCCTCATGAATACAGAGTTCCAGTGTGTTGGTCGATGACGTGGCAGCTGTTGAAATGTGATTTTTATTTTCACCATTGCCAGACCACACACACATTGTAAGAGGACTGTCAATTTGCCAGTAGTACAGCATTCCAATACCATGGTGTGGTACAAAATAAACTGTTACTTTAATGACCTATAAATGGAATAAGTTATTCTTGTGTTTGTGGTTATTACTCATATTACTTGCAGTTTCAAAAATGAGTAAAACTGGTAGTTAGCAAATCACCGTGTGTGTCTAAATTATACAGTTATAAAGTAATTGCAATGACTATACACTGGCTTATCAGTGAAAAGTTAGTGCTAGATTAAAGCAATATCAAAATTTCTTTAGTAAATTTTAAATATGCATGAAAAGATTAATCAATGGCTAGTTGACCAAGTGCATACCAGAATCATACAGATCAAAAAGTTTCCTGAGATGATTTGTGATCTATGATCATTGAAGTGAACCTGACTTCAGGCGATGAGAATGCTAAGATTTGTAAGTTCTACTGAGTTGCAAGAGAAAGCCTGCCCAAAATAGTTTTAAGTCAATTTCATTTTGGACCACAGTTAACGAGTCTTAGATTGCAAATCACCTACCCCTAATAATGCTGCATTACATCTGCTTTAAGGTCCTATGTATCAAATGTCTGTCAACTGGCAAAGTCAGCTAATTAATGTGCAGATCGAAGGTCCCAACCTGAAATGTCACCTATCCATGTTCTTGGTGCTACCTGACCTGCTGAGTTCCTGATGATTTTGTGTTTTTTTTTGTAAACCAGCATCTGCTGTTCCTTGTTTCTCCTAAATAGTATGCGTGTCTGAATGTTGAAATGGGTATCTTCCAAAAATTTAATTTCAGAGGATTGTTAAAGAACATTAAGCATCTGTGATATTCAAGACGTTCTTGTTCATTTCTGTTACTAAAGAATAATGAGTAACTTGAATACAATAGGCCAATACAATTAACAATAGGCACATCTTAATAAGAAAGGAATAAAGAATGTTCCCAATGTTGGGGAGTCCAGAACCAGTTTAAGAATAAGGGGTAGGCCATTTAGAACGGAGATGAGGAAAAACCTTTTCACCCAGAGAGTTGTGAATCTGTGGAATTCTCTGCCTCAGAAGGCAGTGGAGGCCAATTCTCTGGATGCTTTTAAGAGGGCGTTAGATAGCGTTCTTTAAGATAATGGAGTCAGGGTTATGGTGAGAAGGCAGGAACGGGTACTGAATGTGGGTGATCAGCCATGATCACAGTAAATGGTGGCACTGGCTCGAAGGCCCGAATGGCCTACTCCTGCACCTATTGTCTGTTGTCTAAAGGAGGAGTTAAATTGGAACTATTTCATTCTACGTCTCTCCCCTTTTTACCACCTTTGGGTTTTGTGGTGACTGAGTGATCTTTCGAGTTTTAGTAGGATTCTCAACAATACATATCAACTTGGATCCTATGATGTACCTGGGATCAAAAAGCATTTAAATCATATTCTACTCTACAATATCAGTTAAATATATAATTGACTGTAAAGCATGAAGGGACATCCCTAAAGAAATGCCAAAAGATAAATAAATGCAATATTTTATTTCTCTTTAATTTGCTAGTAAAGGTGACATAAAGTCAAACCAAAGTCAATTTAAAATAGTTCCTTTGTGAGGCCAAGTGGAGCAATAGTTGTTCAGCCGCTAATGAAAAATAACTTGACATCCCAGGCTTAGCGCCTGGTGCAAGACCCTTGAAGCACATCCTTATCCTCAGCATTCACCACCTTTGTTGCCGGTGGCATTTCCATACTGCTGGTGGACAACCTCTAGGCCTTCTGATCTTTGTTGCTCACGTGCAAGCCAGCTGCCACTTTCAGCCCATTAGGGCCAAGTAACTGATTAGTGGGATTCAGATGAGACCCTACAGTTAAATTCTGCACAGCCTTCACCACAAAGTATCAGTAAGCGTTCTATTAGACAATATATTCAGCCTTTTAAATCGTCCAAAATTGAATTGGCTGTACATTGTGGATGAATATTTTCCATTTTTAAAAGTCATTTTTGACCCTTGGCAAACCTGTTTTGGAATACACAACTGCAACTCAATCTCATCTAAAATAGTTAAGCCATGTCTCTTGAGATTTTAGGAAATGGTAGTGAAAGTACTTTGGCGAAGATAAAAGGCGGCTGCAGCTAATCACAGCACCATACTGAACTGAAAGCTCAGCTGGTGAGTCAACAGCCTCTGTTAGACCAGCTGTCAGCTTTCCCAAACTCCAGAAGAAACCCCCATCACAGTCACGAGATGGGGAAAGGAATCAGATACCTGGCATTCTCTCCATTTGTACATCCAGGCTGAAAACTGTAAAACATTCATTCAAGCACCTCTCCAATCTCAATCGAATGCTAGGTCTGTTCGCATATTCCAATTATGGAAAATAGGTGCGAGTGAAATTAGTTCATCGTCCATATTACTGCATAGCTAAATGACAGCTGAAGACATTTATTAAAGCCTCTTTACAGAAGTGAAACTGATCCGTTCAATCTAAAGTCACCCATGAGGAATAAATTTGAAAAAATCTCCATTCTCCCTGTATGCCATTTGCCAAATTCATCTTCCTGCATAGCAAGTTAGGAATGTGCCAGATGGGAGAAAATATAGAAAGACCCATAGGGATTGTAACGCGCCAGCAAACATTCTGCCAAATAATCAATTTATTTGAAGTGCATGGACGCATATGGCCAGATGAGGGGAGATTGGTAGGTTCTACATAAGGAATAAACCTTTGGGGAGCAGGTTGGCAGACGTTCACCTCCATTTACCATTGTGCAGCATTTGCATTAACATTAGAAACAGGAGTAGGCCATAGCCCTTCGAACCGCCAAATATGATCATGGCTGATCATCCAAACTCAGTATCCAGCCTCTCTCCATACCCTCTGATCCCCTTAGACAATCCATCACTTTAAATTTAGTGAACTGGCCTCAACTACAGAGAGTTTCAAATCACCACTCTCTGTGTGAAGAATTTTTGCATTAACAAAAGGAATACTGCAATTTCCCAGCATTTTTAGTTCAAAATTCCCATATTAGGTGTGCATTAAAATTATTGCATCACAAAGTCACTACGTAATTTGAAGAGAAGATGAATTATTTTCTATCAAGCATATGAAATTCAACAATAGGATAAGACAAAGTTCGAACTTCAGGTGAAGACTGTTCTCTATCCAAGGACAAAATATGATGCAATGGCTCATTTTTTGAATTGGAGAGGAGATTGAATTTTCTTACCAGTGATTCATTTTGACAGGTACCAATTTTCAACAAAATGGATGACTCACTTAGGAGGTTTCTTGATTTATATATTTCAACAAAGTTGTGATTTTTTTTTCTCACTTACTGTTACTCCCCAGTGCCATCAGACAACAAAGATTTATAAAAAGCTTTATAAGAAATAAATAGAATTTGCACAGAAGGTAAACAATGTCAATTTGAGCTGAAGTAGGTCAGATACAAGATTTAAATTAACTGAAATATCAAACTTTTATGGGAACTTATCTGTGGGGATAGAAGAATGTATACTCTGAAAAGGATAGTTGACTTAAGGATCTTGGGCTTTTTGATTCCAATAAATTTATGATTTTTATTTGTCAGTCTTTGCTACCATCATGTAGTTCTCACAGAGGGAGGGGAATATCTGGAATTCTTTACCCCAAATGTGGGTGGAGGCTGGAGCACTGGGGTATTTAAAGAGGAAGTGGATACATTTGAGGAAGGTCACTGAATAGAGATCTACTGGGAACTTGAACAGAATAGGAGTTAAGGCCAGACTCCATGACTCTGCATTACGGTCACACAAGAAGCTTTCACAATGATAGAAATCATATAAAAGTCAATTGCACAAAAGATGCTGCCAGTAACATCAACCAACAAATGAAGTCAGTAACCCTCATTCGCAAAAGGTGGAGTAGCAGCCTGTCCTGTGTTGTGTGTGGATGGTAATCTGACACAAGATGATATTCATTATTGTTAGGAGGAATAATAACTATTGTCAAACAAATACACATTATTTCCTTTCACTCCCCCCCCATCTACAGCCAGAGTCTGCTGGTTCAATGGCTGCAACAGATCGGCTGAAGAACTGAGGAGTTGTTGGAGCTCATTTTGGCATGGATTTGGGATCAAGACAGCTTTTCAAAGTGAGATCCAAACTCAGCATCAGGGCTGTGTTAGACCTGAGGTACTGACACGGCATCTAATTAAAAACTGAGTGCCAAAGTATTATTAGGCCAAAGTATTATTTATAACAGATTTGATAATGATTTGGAAAGAAAGAACATAAACACAGATAACGGATGAAGGCATTGAAATGCGGTCGAGTGTAGTTGAAAAACTATGATTGCCACAGTCACAGTGAGCCAATTGGCTATAATTTCTTTGCTCCAATTATGTTTTTTTTTTTAAATAACCTTTTACCAGATAACTTTAATTACTAATGTGGCTCTGGAAAAATGTGATAGCTACTTTCTAATAGAGCATGTGCACCTTGAATTTACATAGCAATCTCCATTTTGTTCGCCTTCCATCACAGTGAGGAGTGTTGAGGTGTCACTGTGGTGGATGTTTATGTTAAAGTGTATTTTGTGTGTTCTGTTGCTCTTTATTAGTATGACTGTATAGCAAATCAAATTCCTCATATGTTGCAACACTTACCTGGCTATTAAAGTGAGTATGAGTATGAGTATTATACAAAGTAGATGTTGCCAATGTGCTGTCACAATCATGATACTGTCACTTACATTTAAAAAAAAATAGTGTTGAGGTTGATGCATCACAGTATAGAGGAAGTAAGTGAATTATGATTCATACAACTTATTAGGACTGTAAAAACTTCAAACTGTAAAAGGAGTGGGCAGAACATAAACATCAGTAATGAATGACTACAAGATTTTATAAGGAAGGAAACATTTGAGTATGAGATAAAATTGCAGAAATACGTATAGAGTTTTAAAAGATGTTAAAAAGGAAATAAATAAAACGAGCATTGGTTCTAAAGAAAGTGTGTGTCTGGGGAATTTGTAAAAGAAAACAAAAAGATGATAGGCAGATTAAACATGTATTTTGCATCAGCTTTCACTATGCAGGATACAAGTAATACACATATTAACCCCGTAGTGAATTGGTAAGGGGAGGAACTCAGGCAAACTGCAATGATCAGGGAAGTGGGAACTGATCAAATTGTTGGAGCTGTAAGTTGACAAGTCTTGACGTCCTGATGGGCTTCACCTAAACTTCTTAAAGGAATTACCCAGTGAGAAGGTTAAAGATTTGGTTTTAATATTCCAAAATTCCATAGATTTGGGGAAGTTTCCAGAAGGTTGGAAAATAATACATACAACTTACTTATTCAAAAAGGGGACTGTCAGAAAGCAGAAAGTTATGGGCCAGTTAACATAATCCTGACACAGGGAAATCATTAGAAGCTATTATTAAAGACATTATAGTAGGGCACTGTGAAAAATTCAAGCTAATCAGGAAATCATCATGAATTTCTGAAAGAGAACTCGTGTGTAACCAATTTATGGCCAACTGAAGAGAGATCGGCAGATAGGTGGAAATGTAAATTGTGAAGCAGATATTGAGTGGTCACAAACAGGCATCGATAAATTAAATGAGTGGGCAAAGATGTGGCAAATGGATTATCAAGTGGGAAAATGAGAAATTTACATTTTGGCAGGAAAATAGTGAGAGACTGTCATGCTCTGGAGAACAGAGGTATCTAAGTGTCCAAATGCATTGAAAGGCCTGTTTCTGCACTGTATCTCTAAAGTAAAAAAAATAACTAAATAGTAAAGGAGGCTTGAGGGGCTGAATGGCCCACTCCTGCTCCTGATTTATATGTTTGTATGCTCACAAGTATTCTATAACAACATATGTAATAGATTTAATTTGAAATAATAATAATAATGCACAAACAGACATTTATTCCTGCTATTGTTTTGACATAGTAAAAACCAGAGAAAGAACCTAGTTATATACATTTTATATTTAGACCTGCTGCAAATTCATAGTCCTAGATTGTTCAATACATATTTAATAATTTTCGCTCCACATCACTAAGGAATTAAGTAATGTGATTTATGCCTAATAAAAAAATACCCCAAAGCATTTCATGATTGTAATCACGGTGACATTCTTTTGTATTGCTGCAAACAATAGTCAAATATTGAGCTAATCTTTATTGATGGCAGTAACTCAACACTAAATTGCAGTGTTTGGGCGCAACAATGCACCGGGAGTAATAGCATATGGTAAAACCTTGATGATCCTTCAAAAGAGAAATCGGGAATGATGAAAGAAAACTGATTAAAGCAGCGGATTTGGAGAAAAACATTAATGGATGGAGAAATGAAGAGAGCAGAAGATTTAAGGAGGGTGCTTCTGACAGTCAGGTGAAGCCCAACCAGCAATATTCTGGCATAATGAGGACGATGTCAGTTTATAGTCAGGTGAATGGTTGTCAGGTTATTTGGGGGGGATGAGGAGGCTGGGGCCAGAAGGTTGGATAGTTCTAGAAAATGTTTGTGGACGTGATTTTAAGCTATGTGATTTGTTGACATAATGGCTGATACGTGGCCTAACCCTATATTCCTATAATTTTCTGTAAGCCTTTTAATAATTTTGTTTATTATGAATCCATCAATCAGGAAAGAAACTCAAGAATTGATGTGGCATCAAATTCTCCTTGTGGAAGAGTGTTCAAAATTCCAACCAACCTCTGTTTATGGAAGATTTCTAACATTTTTACTGATTACTTAGATTATTCTTTCATGGTTTGGATTTCCAGAGACCCGGGTTCGATCCTGATGTGGGTGCTGTCTGTATGGAGTTTGTACGTTCTACCTGCAAAGGGCTTTCCCCAGGTGCTCCGTTTTCCTCCCACATTGCAAAGACGTGCAGGTTTTTAGGTTAATTGGATTCTGTAAATTG
Organism: Okamejei kenojei; assembly: GCA_035221665.1. Taxonomy (NCBI): domain Eukaryota; kingdom Metazoa; phylum Chordata; class Chondrichthyes; order Rajiformes; family Rajidae; genus Okamejei; species Okamejei kenojei. The sequence continues at coordinate 74,776,625 of CM069133.1, read as the reverse complement.
TCCCAAGTGTGAGGGATAGAACTGGTGTATGGGTGATGGTGAACAAAAATGCTGGAGAAACTCAGCAGGTGCAGCAGCATCTATGGAGCGAAGGAAATAG
>CM069133.1:74689025-74771525 GCA_035221665.1 Okamejei kenojei | reverse complement strand
TTCCACTTAAATATTGCAATGCTCTTTAGACTTACCAGATTTCAGAATTTCAGCTTTGTTTATTGTCATTTACACCAAGCAATTTCTTGTTCACAAGAAGCTCACAGAGAAAACAGTGTACATATAGTAATGATACAGTAAATACAATAAAAAGTGCAGCATAATGTGAAAGAGCAGGTTGGTGCAAATTGTAACCCCCCCCTTTCTCCGTCACACCCTCCTCCCTTCAACCCCCCCCCCCCCCCCCACCGCATCTTCCCTCCCCTGTTCCCCACTGGACTCCCACCTATTTCTCACCTCCGCTAATTTCCTTTCCCTGGCGTCACAATCCGCAACTTTTCGAACCCGTCTCTGGCCTTTATTCCAACAACATGCCTGATAACCTGTCCCCCCATCACCACACTTTGTCCTGCCTCACTTTGTCCTGCCTCTTCCCTTTTCCAGTTTTCTTCTGCCTCTCCTCCTTTAGAATCCGTCTGAAGAAAGGTCTCAGCCCGAAATGTTACCTATCCATGTCCTCCAGAGATGCTGCCTGACCCACTGAGTTACTCCAGCACCCTGTCCTATTGTAATGCAATACGAAGTAATGCAAATAAAATATTAAAGTACAAAAACAGAATAACTAAATGAGAAAGATTTAAGTGGAAGAGCACATGGCAGCACCTCCTGGAGGTGATTGGTTCAGTAGTGATTGACACAAAATGCTGGAGTAACTCAGTGGGACAGGCAGCATCCCTGGATAGAATAAATGGGTGACATTTTGGGTCCAAACCCTTTTTCAGACTAAAAGTCAGGATAGAGGGAGACACAGAGATACGGATGGTAAGGTGTGAAAATGAGAGATCAAAGGGGCCGAACATGTAGAATAGATCATTGTTAGGTGGGGGAAGGTGACAACCAAGCAGACAAAGATATAGTGGTGGATAAAGTGGCATACAGTGGTGAATAAGCTGTTCTTAGGGCTATATGTCTGGACTTTCAAACTCTTGTATCTTCTCCCAGAAGGTAGACGAGGGCAAACGGAATGGCCAAGTTGGCAGGTCACCTTGACAATATTTCCTGCCTTCCTAATGCAAAGTGGCATGAAGATGAAGAGAAGTGCCGAGCCTCTGAGGGATTGGGCTATGTTCACCATTCTTTGCAGATGCAGCCGGTCAAGAGCATAGCAGTTGCCATACCAGTCTGTTTAAGTTCAAGAGAATCCTTGTTGAATCTCCTCAGACACCTGGGACAAAAACTACACTGATGTGCTTTTTTGTTCACCGTAACAGTGTGACCAGCTTAAATTGTTGGTGATATAGATGCCAGGAACATGAAGCTGTCAACCATCTGAGGGGGCAGCTTCAATAATACAACAGTGTTGTATTTTCCCACTCACTTCCTTAGGTCAACAACCAACACTTTTGTTCTACATACTCAGTATTCCTGACAGACTCCACATCGCTCCCTAACGACTATCTGCAACTATATCAGATTATTTGCAATCTTAATGTCAAGTTTGACGCCAAGTTCAGATTGTGTCCTAGCATTCATATTATCACTGTGAGATCCTACCTCCTTCTCTGTAATGTCGTCCAGACATCCACATCTGCGCCAGGTGCGTCAAGATGGCGCTCCAAATGGACCGTATTCGGTACCTGGAGTAGCAGCTCGATGACCTCCGTCTGGTCAGGGAGAGTGAGGAAGCCATAGAGAGGAGCTACAGACAGGTGGTCACTTCAAAACCACAGGAGGCAGAAAAGTGGGTCACGGTTAGGTGAGGCAAGGGGCAGAGGCAGGGACTAGAGAGTACCCCGGTGGCTGTACACCTTGGCAATAAGTACTCCTGTTTGAGTACTGTTGGGGGGCACAGCCTACCTGGGGGTAGCAACAGCGACCGGGCCTCCGGTACAAAGACCGGCCCTGTTGCTCAGAAGGGTAAGGAAAAGAAGAGGAGGGCAGCAGTAATAGGGGACTCTATAGTTAGGGGGTCAGATAGGCGATTCTGTGGACGCAGTCAGGAGACCCGGATGGTAGTTTGCCTCCCTGGTGTCAGGGTCCAGGATGTGACTGAACGTGTCCAAGATATCTTGAAATGGGAGGGAGAGGAGCCAGAGGTCGTGGTACATATAGGTACCAATGGCATAGGTAGAAAAAGAGAGGAGGTCCTGAAAGGAGAATTTAGGGACTTAGGAGGAGTGTTAAGGAGAAGGACCGCAAAGGTAACAATCTGAGGATTACTGCCTGTACCACGTGACAGTGAGAGTAGGAATGGAGCAAGGTGGAGGATCAATGCGTGGCTAAAGAACTGGTGCAGAGCGCAGAGATTCAAGTTTCTGGATCATTGGGACCTCTTTTGGGGAAGGTGTGACCTGTACAAAAAGGATGGGTTGCACTTGAACCCGAGGGGAACCAATATCCTGGCGGGGAGATTTGCAAAGGCTACTGGGGAGACTTTAAACTAGATTGGTTGGGGGGAGGGACTCAAATAGAGAAGGCAAGTAGTTCATTTGTGAGGCAGGAGGCAGAGAAGAGAAGCAGTCAGACGCAACACGTAGGGAGGAAAGAAGAAAAAAATAACAAACGGAGAATAAGAAGTGGAGGGTTTCTTAAATGTGTGAGCAGAGAGACAGAGGGGTGTAAATGAGGATAGGAGCAATAGGTAGCAAGGTGAAAAGTGGCAGGAAAACAAATCCAGGGCAAAAATCTAAAAGGGCCACTTTTCAACATAATTGTAAAAGGGCCAAGAATGTTGTAAAAACAAGCCTGAAGGCTTTGTGTCTCAATGCGAGGAGCATTCGTAAAAAGGTGGATGAGTTGAATGTGCAGATAGTTAGTAATAATTATGATATAGTTGGGATCACGGAGACATGGCTCCAGGGTGACCAAGGCTGGGAGCTGAACATCCAGGGATATTCAATATTCAGGAAGGATAGACAGAGAGGAAAAGGAGGTGGGGTAGCGTTGCTGGTTAGAGCGGAGATTAACGCAATAAAAAGGAATGACATTAGCTTGGAGGATGTGGAATCGACATGGGTGGAGCTGCGAAACACTAAGGGGCAGAAAACGCTAGTGGGTGTTGTGTACAGGCCACTTAACAGTAGTAGTGGAGTTGGGGATGACATCAAACAGGAAATTAGAAATGCGTGCAACGAAGGTAAAACCGTTATAATGGGTGACTTCAATCTACATATAGATTGGGTGAATCAAATTGGCAGGGGTGCTGAGGAAGAGGATTTCTTGGAATGTATGCGGGATAGTTTTCTAAACCAACATGTGGAGGAACCAACGAGAGAGCAGGCTATTCTAGACTGGATATTGAGTAATGAGGAAGGGTTAGTTAGCAGCCTTGTTGTACGTGGCTCCTTGGGCAAGAGTGACCATAATATTGTTGAGTTCTTCATTAGGATGGAGAGTGACATTGTTAATTCAGAAACACGGGTCCTGAACTTAAAGAAAGGTAACTTTGAGGGTGTGAGACGTGAATTGGCCAAGATCGACTGGCAATTGATTCTTGAAGGGTTGACGGTGGATATGCAATGGAAGGCATTTAAAGACTGCATGGATGAACTACAACAATTGCTCATCCCAGTATGGCAAAAGAATAAATCAGGGAAGGTGGTGCATCCGTGGATAACGAGGGAAATCAGGGATAGTATCAAAGAAAACGATGAATCGTACAAATTAGCCAGAAAAAGCAGCCTACCAGAGGACTGGGAGAAATTCAGAGACCAACAGAGGAGGACAAAGGGCGTAATTAGGAAAGGGAAAATGGAGTATGAAAGAAAACTGGCAGGAAACATAAAAACTGACTGCAAAAGTTTTTATCGATATGTGAAGCGCAAAAGATTAGTTAAAACAAATGTAGGTCTCTTGCAGTCACAAACGGGTGAATTGATCATGGGGAACAAGGACATGGCAGACCAATTGAATAACTACTTTGGTTCTGTCTTCACTAAGGAAGACATAAATAATTTGCCGGAAATAGCAGGTCAAATGAGATGGAGGAAATGAGTGTTAGGTAAATTGAATGGATTAAAGGCCGATAAATCCCCAGGGCCAGATAGGCTGCATCCCAGGGTACTATAGGAAGTAGCCCCAGAAATAGCAGATGCCTTAGCGATAATTTTTCAAAACTCTTTAGATTCTGGAGTGGTTCCTGAGGATTGGAGGGTAGCTAATGTAACCCCACTTTTTAAAAAGGGAGGGAGAGAGAAAACGGGGAATTATAGACCAGTTAGTCTAACATCGGTCGTGGGGAAACTGCTAGAGTCAATTATTAAAGATGGGATAGCAGCGCATTTGGAAAGTGGTGAAATCATTGGACAAAGTCAGCATGGATTTACGATGGGTAAATCATGTCTGACGAATCTTATTGAATTTTTTGAGGATGTAACTAGTAGAGTGGATAAGGGAGAAGCAGTGGATGTGTTATATCTGGACTTTCAGAAGGCTTTCGACAAGGTCCCACACAAGAGATTGGTATACAAACTTAAAGCACACGGTATTGGTGGTTCAGTATTGATGTGGATAGAGAACTGGCTGGCAGACAGGAAGCAAAGAGTAGGAGTGAATGGGTCCTTTTCAGGATGGCAGACAGTGACTAGTGGGGTGCCGCAAGGCTCAGTGCTGGGACCCCAGCTATTTACAATATACATTAATGATTTGGATGAGGGAATTAAATGCAACATCTCGAAGTTTGCGGATGACACAAAGCTGAGGGGCAGTGTTAGCTGTGAGGAGGATGCTAGGAGGCTGCAGGATGACTTGGATAGACTGGGTGAGTGGGCAAATGCATGGCAGATGCTGTATAATGTGGATAAATGTGAGGTTATCCACTTTGGTGGCAAAAACAGGAAGGTAGACTATCAATGGTGACCGATTAGGAAAAGGGGAGATGCAGCGAGACCTGGGTGTCATGGTACACCAGTCATTGAAAGTAGGCATGCAGGTGCAGCAGGCTGTGAAGAAAGCGAATGGTATGTTGGCATTCATAGCAAAAGGATTTGAGTACAAGAGCAGGGAGGTTCTACTGCGGTTGTACAGGGTCTTGGTGAGGCCACACCTGGAGTATTGCGTACAGTTTTGGTCTCCTAATCTGAGGAAAGACATTCTTGCCATAGAGGGAGTACAGAGAAGGTTCACCAGACTGATTCCTGGGATGGCAGGACTTCCATATGAAGAAAGACTGGATAGTCTCGGCTTGTACTCGCTGGAATTTAGAAGATTGAGGGGTGATCTCATAGAGACTTAAAAAATTCTTAAGGGGTTGGACAGGCTAGATGCAGGAAGATTGTTCCCGATGTTCGGGAAGTCCAGGACAAGGGGTCACAGTTTAAGGATAAGTGGGAAGTCTTTTAGGACCGAGATGAGAAAATCGTGTTTCATACAGAGAGTGGTGAATCTGTGGAATTTTCTGCCACAGAAGGTAGTTGAGGCCAGTTTGTTGGCCATATTTTAGAGGGAGTTGGATGTGGTCCTTGTGGCTGAAGGGATCAGGGGGTATGGAGAGAAGGCAGGTACAGGATATTGAGTTGGATGATCAGCCATGCAGGCTCGAAGTGCCGAATGACCTGCTCCTGCACCTAATTTCTATGTTTCTATGTTTCTATGTTTCTATGTAATATAGGCAAAGTATCTATAATGTTGTGCAATAGTGAATGTATGAATATTGGTTGACATTCAAATTTTGGGGCTAGAATACGTGGAAGATTGCAGTTTCCTTTTTTGAAATAGATTCATGAAACTTGTTCAAATTAATGGGGTGTTGGATTATTTATTAGTTTACAAATGAAGAATTTAGTAAACATGCCTTCAAATAGTGATCAGCTGCAGGTAGTATAGGTTGTGAATAGTGTGCTATCGTCAAATGACGATACAGGCATTTCTGTTTCTGGTACTTTATTGAGAAGTTGCAGCTCAAGTATTAGTTTGGAAAAATATCATGCTTAAGCTGTTCATTTTCACACTAGCTATTTTCTATTGTCACAGCAACTTGAGATTTTTAAATCCCATTGTATGACCTTGTCAGACATTCAATTTTTGCTTCACAAGTAATTTGAGTGCAGATTGTTAAGTGACTTTGCAAGGAACTGAAATGATCATATCATAGACAGTGCCAATACCACTATAGATTAATTTCTAATCTTAAGTAAAACTGTGCAGTAATATATGTCATATTTGAAGAAACTAATTGTTTTTATAATACCTTTCTACAATAATTTTGCCTAGCTTCTTCATTGATCTATTAGATGATGACAAATGAATTATGGGAGTAAAATGTTTTAATATCAGAAATTTAAACAATTGAGCCCAATTATAAGCATATTGCTCCATGCAAAGTGAATATTTACAATGACATAGATGGAGGTCATACAACCCATCAGATTCTGTGCCAGCTCCCAGCTCAGCAATCCTATCGGTCTCTTTATTCCCCTGAAGCCCTGCTCCTTCATACTGCTGTAACTCTCACACACATGCCCTTCAACTCTCTCTTGATACCTTTGCCACATACTTCCCATAAGGGGTAACGTGCAGCAGCACTTAACCTACCGGCACATACTTGGGATGTAGGAGGAAACCAGAGCACCCGGGAGAAACCCATGTGATCATGGAGAGAATATGCACTCTGTTCAGTCAACATCAAGGTCTCTGAAGCTGTGAGACAGCAGCACTTGCTGTGTGTCCCCATGACATCCAAGACCTGATTCTTTATAATCATAAAGTTGTGATGTGTAGAAACAATTCAACTTTTGCCTTTCAGCAGTGAAATGTATCATCTGCTTTCCAGTGAACAATACGAGCCTGGTTGTTATTGTAAACGTTTAAGTGCATTATAGCACTGTAAAGAGCCTGTCCCACAGATGACTTTTCAGCGGACTGTCTGCGACCTTCAAGGTCGGGGGCACTAGCCTGAAAAACCGCAAACTGGAACGATCGTCAGCGCGGCATGTACGCGCGCGCACGCGCACACACACACACACACACACACACACACATACACACACAGCCAGGGAAAGCCGGGGAGCGGTGTCTGAAATTCACACGGTGCAAAGCCAAGGTTATACCCGCGATGAACAGGAAGGTTAAAGACGGCTAGCACAGTGTACGGTAAGTCCTTTAAAAGAGCACGGGGAGGGGAGAAGCGGGGGGGAGGAGTGGAGAGACTTTTAAGAAGCCAGACAACTTTTAATAAGCCAGAGATACACAGCTGTGAAGTTTAGCGGGCATTTACCATTACCGGTTGGTTTTCCTTGGTTCTGAAAACTCATGCTTACGTTTTTTTTTCCCCAATGAGCCAATTAAAATGTCCGGTCAGCAAAGGAGATTTTCTACGGCTACCTCGACTACCTACAACGACATGGCGACCCCACTACCACTGCACTACGACTTCAATAGTATCGATTTTCTCCATGGCGGCATGGACTGGAAGGGCCGAGAGGGCCTGTTTCCCTGCTGTAATTGTTATATGGTTATATGGTTATATGGCGACCATAGTGAGGCCGCGAATAGTTACCACCATGCGGGAACTCCTCTCGACCATGAAGGAGGCTCACCAGAGACCACCTACGAACATGTGGCAACCATGTGGCGAGCTCCTGAACTCGCAAATAAGGTCGCTTAAGTGGGACAGGGCCTTAATGCTTCCAAATGTAACCAATATTCTTGTTTTAAAGTCCCCAAGGCAATGTGGTTAAAAGGCTATCCAGTGGTCAGACTGTTACAGGCAATAGGTCCATGCCAATTTTTTTGTTCTTGGTTGTGGACATTATTTAAATGAAGAGCACTTACACTAATTGCCTGGCTGCTGCAAAATAGAATTGTTATCTGGAAGTGTTTAGTTACTTGTGGAGGGTTTTATAAAAACTACAGATTTCTTCACAAGTATATAATAGTAATAACCTTCAAAACATAAATACTTTTGAGATATGACAGTGCTTTAATCTTAAACGTTATGCTATTTTACCCAAGGTATCCTATCAATGACTAATATTTTGAGTTTTGTTCCGTTAATAATTTAGCACTTGGGCCTGGATTTTCTGGTAGTGAAACCATTGGCACCCTTCATCATTGGTTGTCTTTGCATGAGGCTTCTACTCTTTAACATACTCCCTATATACTCATGACAGTGCGGCCAAATTCTGCTCAAACTGCATTTACAAGGTTGCAGATTACACCACCATAGTGGATCTCGAACAATGACAACAAAGAGTACATGAAGAAGATAGAGAGCGGAGTAATATGGTGTTAACAAAATAAAGGAACCATTCATTGACGTGTCCACACCCAGGTCAGCATCAATGGTGCTGAAGTTCTTCTTCTTCTTCTTGCATATGGCGTGCACAGCCTAAAGTTGTAGGACAACTTGTTCATTGTGCACACCGGGTTGATTGCATTCGTCGATACAGGGTGGACAACGTGAAGGTTGCAATCTTCCACCCCGTGCTGAAGTTGATATGGCAGAGAGTTTCTTGTTTATCTAATACCATTTAATTGTTCTACTCCAACCACATTGAAGCGACAGCAAAGAAGGCACATCAATGTCTCTACTTCCTCAGAAGACTAAGAGAACGCACATGTGTCCAATGACTCTTATCGATTTCTATCTGGATGCATCACAACTTGTTTTGGCAACTGTCCTGCCGAAGATATTAAAAAATTGCAGAGACTTGTAGAATAAGCCTCCTCTATTCCCAGTGGCCTATTCCTTTTCCTTTTCCCATGAACAAGGCCTGATTCTTCCAACTTAATGCTGAGATTTGGTTCATCATTAGCAATTGCACTCATGAGAATTTATCAGCAAACCCAGAGGATTCATTCAATCCAATCATGTGGTTTAATTCGGTTCTCTACAGAAAGATGCTGCATGTTTCCGCTTCTTCCAACCATGCAAGTGCAGCATTGAATACAAAAGGTCTTCTTGTTAAAGTGGTGGCGCTGCCCTGGCAGCAGCGGCACGCCTGCAGTCCGTCTGTTTTTCTTTTTATTTGTTGTTTTCTTGTCTTGTTTTAGCGTTAGTTTGAGTTATTATGTAGTGTATTTGTGTGGGAGGGGTGGGAGAAACGTTCTTAGTCTCTTCCTTTTGGGGGGACGCGACTTTTCTTGTCGTATCCCCCGTCTCCGTCTCCATCTGCGCTGAGGCCTATCGCGGAGCTGGCGGCCTCCAACTTTAACTGCGACCGACCCGAGGCTCCGGAGGTAGAGCCAGCCAGGACTGACCAGCGCGGGGCTGGCCACCTTCGGGGCTGCGGCGGGTTCAGGCGTTCCGGTGGCCCGACTCGGAGCTGTGGCGGCTTTCCGGTGGCGGCGGCGCTGGCAGCGACTTCGGTGGTTCGGCCGCGGGCCCAGTGGACGACATCATCAAGAGCTCGCAGGTCACAGGTTGGTGACCTGTTTTTCCAGAGCTCCCGCGGCAAGAGCTGCGTCCGCTGGACTGGAGGGCGGCAGCTTCGGCAGCTTCGATCGCCCCGGGCTGCGGAGTTGAACCGGCCTGCTCGCGGAGCGCGGTTCATCCGCGGGACTTATTTACATCACCCGGTGCGGTCACAACATCGGATGCCCGGGTCGCCTCAGCGCAGAGGAAGTGGAAGAAGGGAAGAGACAAAGAAGATTTTTGCCTTCCACCACAGTGAGGAGGTGTCTGGTGAACTCACTGTGGTGGATGTTAAATATGTGTTTATTGTGTGTTTTTGTTATTTACTATATGTATGACTGCAGGCAACGAAATTTCATTCAGACCGCAAGATCTGAATGACAATAAAGTTTTCCAAGTTAAAGATGCTGGTAAGGTATGAGGCTTATTGCTGAACATAGACATTGAGAAATGAGTACTACTGCATAGAATGTTATGCTGCACAGTCTTATGTAGTGCAGGTGGCCATAATTTGTATATTCTCCAGTACAAGGAATGGAAGGAAGAATAATTTATGAAAGTGGGCAACCAGATATTGCACTGATCAAATGTATGATACTCTCTGCAACTCACCCATGTCCACCTCATTATACGTTCAATGTTCAAAGATAAAACCAGCAGAGAGGAAGATCACTCAATTAAAACATTTCATTTCCAGTAAGTAATTAGGTTAAGTATTTCCACCCTTGTGACCAAAACGAACAATTGGCTATAATGAGAAAGGCAGTCTAACAATGACCAGCAGAGAAGATCAATTTGATCCTCTCTGCTGGTCATGACTAATTCCCTAATCACCAGAAAACATCCAGCTCTCAAATCCCATTTCATTATTGTCCATGCCTGAGTTTCTGAGAAAGACTTAAGGGCCTGTCCCACTTGGAGATTTTTTCAGCGACTGCCGGCATCATATCAGTGTCGCCAAAAGATTTTGAACATTTCAAAATCCAGCGGCGACAAAAAAAATGTTGCGACACTTGACCGTGCGTCAAACGTCATCACGCTGCAAATGTTTCGGTGACCTGATACGTCAGTCAATATTGCCGCCAGTCACCAAAAAAATTGTCACGTGGGACAGGCCCTTTACTGATGGATCGGGTCCAAGTGCAAGTACTTTCTTTAAGTACCACTGAGGATTCACCCCCTGGCACAACATTGGACAGGAGGATATCACTTTGATCCAGGTAATGGGATGAATAGTGTGAGCAATGACAATGATAAGGCCCCCTGATACTAATCACTTTTCACTCATCTGCAACGAAAGTTGCTTTGTCAGTTCCTGTTTACTTTTCAAGGAGAATGCCAAGGGTATTCAGGCATTTGACATTTTTAAATAGCATAGTCACTTCTGTGATGTGTCTGCTTTTAGCATTCTAAAATAAATGAAAGCTAAAATAAATAAGTGAAGAACTATAGCACCATACAGAGCTCCATCTTTCTTAAGACTCCCTTGTCACCCAAAAGGCAGATTTCATTGAAGCAGTTAAGCATGAATGATTTGAAGAAAAGATTTTAATCAACATAAATCTCAGCCCATTAACATCAAAGAAGTCTAATCACCTCTTCCATTTAATGACTGCCTTTTGGCAGTTTGCTAACTTAGTACTTTAAGGGAGTGCCCTCAATGTGGTTGCTCCAAGGTAGGTAGGAGGGTGATCCATTCAGTTGGATGCGCTGTTGGTTCTTCAGATGGATGCACACAGGCAACTCTGGGTCTATAAGTACTGCACGGTGACTGGAGTGACTTACATAAAACATTGAACAGTGCGGCACAGGAACGGCTCTTCGGCCCACAATGTTTGTGCCGAACATGATGCCTAGTTAAACTGACCTAATCTCCCTGTACAAGATCCATATCCCTCTATTCCCTGCACTTTCATGTGCCAACCTAAACCCCCTAAATGCCACTATCGTATCTACCTTCACCACCACCCCTAGCAATGTGTTCCGGGCCCCCACTTCTCTCTGTGTAAAGACTTGCGCCACACATCTCTAATAAACTTTCCTCCTCTCATCTTATAGCTATGCCCTCTAGTGTTGGATATTTCCATCCTGGAAAAAAAGGTTCTGATTGTCTACCCTATCTATACCTCTCGTCGTATTGCCTCTCATAACTTGAGCTGAGGAGCTGTAGTCTTGTGTGGTTCGCTACAGAGTGCACAAGGGGCTTTAACCTCTGATCCAGAGTGGAAGTAGAGATTGGCATCCAGAAAGAAGCTGCACTTCCCAGCTCAACATTGTCACTAGCACTTACAAGAAATAGGTTTGACACTGGGCTGTGTATCTGCAGTAATGCATTTTATGCAGGGTAAGGCTTATGAGAAGTTGAAGAAGTACTCCCTTTGTTCGTTGACATCCCTTGCATTCTATTGAGCAGATCGAACACCGTGCCAAACATTTCCTCATGCATCCAAAATAGCTTTTCCGTGTTGGCTTTTATCAAAGCACTCCAGAGCAAATTAATGTGTCATCTCCATGTAAAGAGACTGCATGCACCAGCTTACCTATCCTTTTGATCTAACTAAACATAATATATTTATTTTCCCTTCCATCTTTTAGAATAAGGTTAATGTCAGCTTTTCCCCCACACCCCATGTGAATTATGTGCTTCTCTTTAGCATGTGCAACCTTCTTGGTGCCAACACCTATTGCATGGTGGCATCAGGCACAATGTATTGGTATCTTCTTCTATCTCTGGGAAATAAGTGTGCGTACTCAGAGTAGAAGGGTGGGGGGCTGGTATCTCCCAATGATAAAGGCAAGAATAAAAGCCTGGCTATGGAAGTGCATGGCACTGTTGGGAGAAATGCTCAATAAACCTGCAGGTTTCCTCAGATAAAACTTCAGTTTATATGAATCAAAGAAGCAAATTAATGATCCAGAGGATTTTTGAATATTTTCTGTACCCATGGCATCTACGACTCTAATGGGAAGACAACCTGCATCGTCCCAGAGCACACCAGGAGGAAGAATCTCTGCTGAATCTCTGTGATTTTCTCTAATGTGTTGGAACAGGTACCTTTGGTGAGCCATCTTATTCAATGTGTTGCATTGGCATGATTAACAGTTTCACTTGCGTTTACGTTTTCAAGGCTGTATTGGTATTGATTCATTATTGTCACATTTACCAAGGTACAGTGAAAAAACATTTGTTTGTGTTCTATCTAATGCCACCAGATCATACTAGACATGAGTATAATCAAGCCATACACATGTACAACAGGTAGACAGACATGGGTCCTGGCTCCTATGCAGAACAAGGTGGTTGACCCCTGGTATAGAAGGATGGGTCAGTCGTCTGATAACAGAAGACACAAAGCTGTTATTGAGTTTGGTGGCATGTTGTTTCAAGCTTCTGTATCTTTCGAAGGGTGGGATGCATTCTGTGGGTGGCCAAATTACTAACTTTCAGAAGTCTAATGAAGTAGTGCCGTTTCTTCCTGGACTATTCTGAAGTGTGGTGCAACATTCCTGACAGTGATTTCCGTAGCCACTTTTTTCACCTCCTCTCTAAGTCTTTTGCCACCATTCCTGGATATTCATCCTCATCTCAACTAAGGGCCACATCACAAAAATTGAAGCCTGTTCCCTCCCTTGTATTGCTTTCCCTGTAGCCATTTCAGCACAGACAGCAGTGCATCCAGTTCCACCAGATACGAGGCTTAGCAGAGACGTGTTGTCTCCAGTTGGACTTCCGATGTCAATTATACTCGTATAGTTTGGCAGATGCATATAACAACTTATCAATGTGAACCTCATTTAAGAGAACAAATCTTCTGCACATTCAAAACATGCAGCAATTTTTGGTGTGATTGTGATCCAAATCTGTGCTTAGCTACACCAGCACAAGTTAAGATGTATTAACTTAACAAAACATCAATTAAAGAGAAACATAATTTACAGGCAAAGAATTCTTTGTGCTTCCCTTGATGAGAAGGCAGGTTTGCCTCTTTGACGGCACTGGTTCATAATATAACGCTATCAACTTTAATTTCATCATTCTTATCAAAATTCATAATGTCATTATGAAAATATTTTAACCTACAGTGCAGGCTTAGGTTACCATCAGTGTCACGGGAAAGGCATAAGATTTCTTTTCCCAACTGTATAAATATTCCTGCTCTAGACTAAACAAATTGTTGTCAGGCCATATGAAAAATAATTCCAAGCAACTGATTCCTATTTTAAACTGTGTTAGAAACATAGATAGATATGCAAATTACCCAAATATCCTCAATACACAGCACTAGTTTCAGAGTGGAGCCCGAAATTATTTGCAGGTGGAGCGTTTTGAAATTAATTAATGCAGTTGTAAATTGGAACTTATTAAGGTAGTGAGACTTAAAATAAGACACCATCAGCATTTTAATTCATTTACCAGTTTCCTGAAAGCAGCAAAAAATCTAAACCCCCAAACTACCAATCCAATTATCATGAAACATCCATTTTAGGAGTTTCCAAAGTGCTTTACACAAAATTAAGTATTTTTGAAGGTGTAGTTCCAACTGTAATACAGGAAGCATAGCAGAATTTGTGCTGAGTAAGCTGAATGTTATAAAATGTCTTTAGGTGATATTGATTGAGATGTATAAATTGGCGAGGATAGTGGGAACACATGTTAATCAATTGAGATAGTGTTATCTGATTTCGTTTGTCCATCTGAAAGAATACAGTGAAGATTTGCTTAATATCTCATTCAAGCGATAATGCAACTACTGTAACAGTTGTGTACTCCCTCAAAGTCAAAGTCAAAAGTCAAAAGAGTTTATTGTCATATGTCCCTGACAGGACAATGAAATTCTTTCTTTGCTTAGCACAACAGAACATAGTAGGCATTGACTACAAAACAGATCAGTGTGTCCATATACCATTATATACGTAAATACACACATGAATAAATAAATAGATAAAGTGCAAATAACAGATAAAGGGGTATTAATGTTCAGAGTTTTGACTGAGCCAAGTTTAACAGCCTGATGGCAGTGGGGAAGTAGCTATTCCTGAACCTGGTAATTGCATTCGTCAGGCTACTGTATCTTCTACCTGAAGGTAGCAGGAAGATGAGTGTGTGGCCAGGATGGTGTGGGTCCATGATGATGCTGCCAGCCTTTTTGAGGCAGCGACTGCGATAGATCCCCTCGATGGGAGGTCAGGGCCGCTGATGGACTGGGCAGTGTTTACTTCTTTTTGAAGTCTTTTCCTCTCCAGGGCGCTCAAGTTGCCGAACCAAGCCACGATGCAACCAGTCAGCATGCTCTCTACTGTGCACCTGTAGACGTTAGAGAGAGTCCTCCCTGACAGACCGACTCTCTGTAATCTTCTCAGGAAGTAGAGGCGCTGATGAGCTTTCTTAATAATTGCATCTGTGTTCTCAGACCAGGAAAGATTTTCAGAGATGTGCACGCCCAGGAATTTGAAGCTCTTGACCCTTTCAACCATCGACCCATTGATATAATCAGGGCTGTGGGTCCCCATCCTACTCCTTCCAAAGTCCACAATCAGTTCCTTGGTTTTGCTGCTGTTGGGGGCCAGGTTATTGTGCTGGCACCATATGGACAGTCACTCGATCTTTCTTCTATACTTTGACTAATCCCCATCAGTGATACGTCCCACAATAGTGGTGTCCCTCAGTGTTGTCCCTCACTGTTGTACTGGATTGTCCACCTGGATTCTTGTGATCAGGTTCCTAGAGAGCGATATGCTGTATTCCCGGCATGGCATGGGACAGCATGCTGACATAGCAGTAGAGTTGCAGCCACACTGTGCCAGAGACCCAGGTTTGATCCTGACTATGGGTGTGCTGTCTGTATGGAGTTTGTACTTTTTTTCCCGTGACCGTGTGGGTTTTTCCCGAGTGGTCCGGTTTCCTCCCATATTCCAAAGACGTAACACACTGAGAGTGGCCAAATTGGACTTAAGGATGGCATCAAACTTCTTTAATCAGCAAAAGGTCCAATTAATTGTATGGAGAAAATTTATATGTGAGCATTTAGCTTGCTTGTTAAACATATCGGAGCTGTCAGATGTGGCACTTTGAAATACAGTCTGCTTTAGATTTGAGCCTAAGCTTTAAGGGAATGTAAGAAAGTTTGTCTTATCACTATGTTGTCCATTTTAAGATATTCATATTCCTAATTATTTGTAGGTCACCTTTTCTGAGCTGGCATTAAATGTATTCTGATGCATTTGTCACTGATCTAACATACTGATTTCAAAGGTAGACAAAAATGCTGGAGAAACTCAGCGTGTGAGGCAGCATCTATGGAGTGAAGGGAATAGGCAACATTTCATGTCGAGACCCTTCTCGACACGAACATGCAGGAACATGCCTTTTGGCTCACCATGTCTGCGAGACTATGATGCCAATCTAAACTAATCCTAACTGGTTACACATGTTTGTATCCCTTTATTCCCTACCTGTTCATGTGTCTGTCTAAATGTCTCTTAAATGTTGCTTTGAATCTGCATCAACCACTTTCCCTGGCAACGCAACCTAAAGGGGCTGTCCCACTGCGGCGACCTAATTGGCGAGTTTAGGAGAGTTAGAAAAATTGTCATGTTGAAGACCTCCTTCGACTATGTAGAAGACCTCCTTCGACCTCCTTCGACTATATTGAAGACTAGCGTCGACTAGCTTCGAGAACATTGGACAGCAAATAGAGGAGAATGAAGACAATAGACAATAGACATTAGGTGCAGGAGTAGGCCATTTGGCTCTTCGAGCCAGTACTGCCATTCAATGTGATCATGGCTGATCATCAGCCAAGACGACCTCCTATCTCCTTCGACCTCCCTTCGACTATGTTGAAGACTATCTACGGCGACATTTGACCACCTTTGACTACCTTCGACTACCCTCGATTACCTACGAATAACATGCCGACCTAATACGACCTACTTTGACTAAACCTACGAGTAAAAAATGTATCGATTTTTTCCATGCCGACCTTTTTTTCTCGTGGGACATCCCCTTGACTCTGTGAGTCAAACCATTTGCCTTACACGAGTATTTGATATTTCCACCCTGGGAAAAAGTCTCTGCCTATCTACTCCGTTTCTGCTTCTCAGAAGTGTCCACACTTCTATCAGATCATCCCTTATCTCTGATGCTCCAGAGAAAACAATTCAATTTTGTCCAGCCTCTCCTTATAGCTAATACACTCCAGGTAAGGCAACATCCTCATGAACCTGTTCTGTATCCTATCCAATGCCTTCATATGCATTCTGAACTGCAACCTGAACTGCACACAATAGTTCAAATGTCACCTAACCAATGTTTCATACAATTGCCGCATGACTTCCTGACTTTTATATTCATTGTCACAATCAATGTAGGCAAACATGCTGTACACCTTATTTATTATTCCATCCACTTATATTGCCACTTTCAGAGACCTTTTAACTTACACCACAACATCCCTCTGTACATTAATGCTCGCAAGTTTCCGACCATTTCTCCATGCATTTGAACTCCCAAAATGCATTAACCGCACACTTGCCCAGATTAAACTGCTATTTCTCACCTAAATTTCCAACTGATGTATATCCTACTGTGTCCTTTGACCAACTTCCTTACTATGCGCAGCTCAACCAATTTTTATGTCATTTAAAAATGAACTGATCAGACCACCTATATTCATATTAATTCATATTAATTCATAAAATTACAGCATAAGTCACAGCAGTGTTCTTTGGTCATCAACCGAAAGTTAGAAAAAGACCCCTGCCTTACCATTACTCCCTATTTTCTATGACCAGGCAAAATTTGTATACAATTTAACAACTCACCATGGATCCCTTAATCTTTTGGGTCAGCCTGCCATGATGGATCTTGTCATTTGCTTTACTAAAATACATATATTCAACATCCATTGCCCTATACTCATCATCCTTTCTCGTCACCTTCTTCAAAAATACTCAAGTTAAATTTGTGAGACAAGTCTTCCTCTGCACAAAGCCATGCTGACTATCCCAAATAAATCCATGCTTTATGAAAATCATATCCTTAAGAAACCTTCAATAATTTCCCCAGCACTGATGAGGCCCCCATGCTTCTATAAATCCTTGTTTGTCTGCTGCCCTTAAATAAAGGAACAACATTAACCTCATTCTCCAGTTCTCTGTCACCTCTTTAATATGAAGCATCAAATATAGTTTCTGTAGTATCTGCTTTCAGTACTATTCCTAGAGACCTCTTTTGGAGGCAGAGCTGGTCTAATGCTTTCAGGCAGATTCAGTGTGTACACGAAACATGTGGTAGCAGAGAATACGTTCAAGTTCAAATACAGTTCAAGAAAATAGAAAAATGTGGAGATGAGAAGCTGCAACAGTTGAAGGGTCATAGAGTTCTTTCATAATTTGCCATTACCAACAGTACTGATACCTCTGCAAACAGCATTGATACCTTTGACATTCAGCACTTTGCAATTTATGCATGCTTTTTTTAGATAATCAGTAGCTTAGATTATTTTGTATCCATTTCAGCAATATGAAACAAAAATAATGAGTTATTATCAGGGAATTCTTGGTGCACGTGTTTCACAGAACAACGATTTTATCAGTCTTGATAAGCTTACATTTTCAGAAGGCATTTGATAAGGGGCCACATCGAACATTACAGAGGAATATAAATGCCCATGGTGTGGGATGGTGCGGAGCCACAAAACAGTGGCTGCTCCCATTAACTTGAAGGGTAGCTGAGGAGCTATGGTCTGGTTGCTGAAGCACAAACAGGAATGTGGATGCTTGCTCAGAGAGGGTTGGGGTATAAGGGCTGAAGGAAGGAGATCTATGGGAGGCCTATAGGAGGTCAGAAAGTGTGGTAAGTAGATGGAGGTGAGGGGAATGAAATTCTAAACGATGCAGTTCAGGAAAAGGGAAGACTGCAGGTTTAATGTCAAGAAGGTGAAGAAGTCCAAATATCTGTATGTGTACAATGTTTTTATGTCCGCCTGTATGGATCTGCTTGTGTGCGCATGCATGTCTCTGTGTCTTTGAGTGTGTGTGTGTTCATGCATTTGTGTCTGCATGCTCATTCATGTGTGTTTGTGTACATGTGTGTGCCATTATGTCTGAGTGCATATACATGCGTCTATACATGTGTGTATGTGTCGATACATGCACGTGTGCATGCACATTCATATGTGATTGTCTGCATGTGTCTATACATGTGTATGTTTGCACATGTGTGTGTGCCTTTGTGTGTGTGCAAATGCATGTGGATGTACTAAATGTTACAATTTAACACAGCACATCCCAGGGATTTATGCTAAGACCTCAACTTATTGTAGTTTATGTAAATAATGGATGAAATAATTAAATATATGGTCCTTAACATAAAGATAGGTGTGAGAAAGTGAGCTTTCAAGAGAACATATTAGGATTAGAAAGGGATATAGTACAATATCACAATGACGAATTAGCCTACAAAACCATCAAACACCTCTATTTCTCAGATGAATTTAGCATGTCTTTATTGACTCTTACCAATTTATCTGGATGCACTACAGAAATCCTACCCATACATCACAGCTTGATATGGAAACTGCTCTGCCCAAGACCAAAAGAAATTGTAGCGAATTGTGAATGCAGCTCTGTCCAGCATGCAAACCAGCCTCCATTCCCTCCCCCCCCCCTCCCCTCCCCTTCCAATTCCCCTCAATCAGCTGCATCTATTCTGTACGCTGCCTCCGGAAAGCAGCTCCAGCAATATCACGGACCACTTACACCCAAGTCATTCTCTCTTCTCCCCTCTCAGACAGAACAGGCAGTTTTGGCCTCCTAATCTGAGGAAAGAGATTCTTGCCATAGAGGGAGTACAGAGAAGGTTCACCAGGCTGATTCCTGGGATGGCAGGACTTCCATATGAAGAAAGACTGGATAGACTCAGCATGTACTCACTGGAATTTAGAAGATTGAGGGGGGGATCTCATAGAGACTTTAAAAATTCTTAAGGGGTTGGACAGGTTAGACGCAGGAAGATTGTTCCCGATGTTGGGGAAGTCCAGAACAAGGGGTCACAGTTCATTTTTTACGCAGAGAGTGGTGAATCTATGGAATTCTCTGCCACAGAAGGTAGTTGAGGCCAGTTCATTGGCTATATTTAAGAGGGAGTTAGATGTGGTTCTTGTGGCTAAAGGGATCAGGGGGTATGAAGAGAAGGCAGGTACAGGATACTGAGTTGGATGATCAGCCATGATCATATTGAATGGCGGTGCAGGCTTGAAGGGCCGAATGGCCTACTCCTGCACCTATTTTCTATGTTTCTATGTTTCTAACATACAAAATCTAGAAAGCACTTGCCACCATATTCAAAAACAGATTCTTCCCCACTATTACTAAACTCTTGAACTAACCTCTCATACACTAGGGATGGATTTCATGTCCTCCCAATCCACCTTGTTGTGGCTCTTGCACATAAATGGCAAAAGATAGTATTCAGTAATTAGGAAAACTAATAGGAAGGTACTGTTGGGAAATTTAATAGAAAAGATGAGAGGTTATTCTTCAGTTAGGTAAGGAATTGGTAAAACCATTGTGGAGCAATTATTTTCACTGGGTATAGGTGGAATTATAATATTCACTAGAGTTTAGAAGAATGAGAGCACTTAAAGTGAAATATATAAGATCTAACTGACAGGATGGATGTGGAAATGATATTTTTTCCAGAATTAAACAATTAAGTTAATAATCAGATCAACCATGCTTTAATAGAAAGGCAGGGGAGCTTCAGGGCTCAATGATCTTGTTCTGCTTCTCACTTTAGTGTTGTATGTTTACAATTCACACTCCTGCAGGTGTCATGGGGTGGACAGTCCCTCTTCTATCATTAGCCCAGGGGCAGACAGCCACTCTTCAATTTATTGCCTCTGGGGAGTAGTCACTAGATAGCACAGAGGGAGCAGAGGTTAATCTGTGGAATTCATTGCCACAGAAGGCTTGAGGCCAAGCCAATGGATATTTTTAAAGTGGAGATTTACAGATTCTTGATTACTACGGGTGTCAGCGGTTATGAGAAGAAGGCAAGAGAGTGGGGTTGAGAGGGGAAAATAGTTCAGCCACGATTGAATGGTGGAATAGACTTGATGGGCCAAATAGCCTAATTCTGTTCCAAGAACATGAACTTATGAACATATATGAAGAATATGCAATGAAATATACCAGAGTAGTTGATAAAGTCCAAGGTCAGAGGATAATTGGAGACAGTATTTGGCTAAGATTGGAGGTTGATTGAACAGGTGATTGGGGGTCATGGGGGATTGTTTGCCTTTGGGCTGAGAGATGATCATTGGCCATTGAGTTTGGAAAAGTGCTTTTAATTGGTGATTTATGATGGGACAGACAGACAATTGTATGGGGGATCTGAGAAGATGGGTATTGGGAGGGAGATGGGGAAGCAATCAATAAGAAAATTATTTAATGAGACCTGTTTGAAAGATGATGTGAACAATGTGCAAGGCCCAACAAATCTGTTGGTTTTGAATGTACATAACACATTTTCACAAGTGACAATGCTGGTTGATGATCATGGTTAGTTGCTTCTGAGTATGCATCTCTCACACACTCAGAGGTCCCAGAACAAAAATTGAAAGTGTACCAATGATGGGGATTTAAGTGATGGTATTCTTGGTAGACGATTCTACAATATAGAATGCCTGAAACAATACAGTGGCTTGCAAAAGTATTCATACCCCTTGACTTTTCCACATTTTGTCACATTACAACCACAAACGTAAATGTATTTTATTGGGATTTTATGTGATAGAACAACACAAAGTGGCGCATAATTGTGAA
Source organism: Okamejei kenojei (assembly GCA_035221665.1). Taxonomy (NCBI): domain Eukaryota; kingdom Metazoa; phylum Chordata; class Chondrichthyes; order Rajiformes; family Rajidae; genus Okamejei; species Okamejei kenojei. Next base: position 74,750,344 of record CM069133.1, on the reverse strand, counting down.
GTGGAAGGAAAATGATACAGTTTTCAAATCTTTTTACAAATAAAAAACTGAAAAGTGTGGCATGCAAAAATATTCAGCCCCCTTTACTCTGATACCCCTAAATAAAATCCAGTGCAAACAATTGCCTTCAGAAGTCACCTAATTAGTAAATAGAGTCCACTTGTGTGTAATCTAATCTCAGTATAAATACAGCTGTTCTGTGAAGGCCTCAGAGGTTTGTTAGAGAACATTAGTGAACAAACAGCATCATGAAGCCCAAGGAACACACCGGACAGGTCAGGGATAAAGTTGTGGAGAAGTTTAAAGCAGGGTTAGGTTATAAAAAAAACTATCCCAAGCTTTGAACATCTCACGGAGCACTGTTCAATCCATCATCCGAAATGGAAAGAGTATGGCACAACTGCAAACCTACCAAGACATGGCCGTCCACCTCAACTGACAGGCTGGGCAATGAGAGCATTGATCAGAGAAGCAGCCAAGAGGCCCATGGTAACTCTGGAGGAGCTGCAGAGATCCACAGCTCAGGTGGGAGAATCTGTCCACAGGACAACTATTAGTCGTGCACTCCACAAATCGGGCCTTTATGGAAGAGTGGCAAGAAGAAAGCCATTGTTGAAACAAAGATATAAGAAGTCCCGTTTGCAGTTGGGGACCATGTGGGGAACACAGCAAACATGTGGAGGCAGGAGCTCTGGTCTGATGAGACCAAAACGCTATGTGTGGCAGAAAACTAACACTGCACATCACCCTGAACACACCATCCCCACTGTGAAACATGATGGTGGCAGCATCATGCTGTGGGGATGCTTTTCTTCAGCAGGGACAGGGAAGCTGGTCAGAGTTGAATGGAAGATGGATGGAGCCAAATACAGGGCAATCTTGGAAGAAAACCTGTTAGAGTCTGCAAAAGACTTGAGACTGGGGTGGAGGTTCACCTTCCAGCAGGACAACAACCCTAAACATACAGCCAGAGCTACAATGGAATGGTTTAGATCAAAGCATATTCATGTGTTAGATTGGCCCAGTCAAAGTCCAGACCTAAATCCAATTGAGAATCTCTGGCAAGACTTGAAAATTGCTGTTCACCGATGCTCTCCATCCAATCCGACTGAGCTTGAGCTATTTTGCAAAGAAGAATGGGCAAAAATTTCAGTCTCTAGATGTGCAAAGGTGGTAGAGACATACCCCAAAAGACTTGCAGCTGTAATTGCAGCGAAAGGTGGTTCTACAAAGTATTGACTCAGGGGGGCTGAATACTTTTGCACGCCACACTTTTCAGTTTTTTATTTGTAATAAAATTTGAAAACCATGTATCATTTTCCTTCCACTTCACAATTATGCACCACTTTGTGTTGGTCTATCACATAAAATCCTAATAAAATACATTTATGTTTGTGGTTGTAACGTGACAAAATATGGAAAAGTTCAAGGGGTATGAAAACTTTTGTAAGCCACTGTATATGCTTGAAAAAAAATTTTACTTCGGAGTCATGTGAGTGACTTCGTGAAGACCCCGCCAGCACGCATGCGCGACATATCATTGCTCGCATTGCAGTCGACAAGCTGGGGGGGAGCGCAGCTCCTCTTCCGGCAGCTTAAAATGGACCATCAGGTAGGTTTATACTAACCTTGAGTTGGTTCATCATGTATTTGTTAATCTTTTACAGAGACTTCATGATGGAGAAAACACGAAGCAAAAAGAGGGCTGCTTCCAAGCATGCCATGGAATACCGCGGGACTGTGGTGCGAGTTCAGTGGCCAAAAGCCCCGGAGCTGGCCATTGAGTTTTCGGCAGCACCCGTACCTCAGGCTGGGAAGGCAGCGCGGAAGTCGGGTAGCTCAGTTCTGTCGGCAGGCCCCGACCCTCCACCGCGACAGTCCGGAAGACTGTGGACTGGTGGTAAAACCGCACAGAAGTCGAGTAGCCCCACTGGAGCGGCAGGCACCGACTTTTCGCCGCATCAGTCCAGCAGACCACGGACTGGCGGCAGGCCCGCACGGATGTCGTGTAGCCCCGCTGGAGCGGCAGACACCAACTCCCCACCGCCGCAGTCCAGAAGACCGTGGACTGGCGGTAGATCTACCAGGAAGTCGTGTAGTCCCGCAGGAGTGGCAGGCACCGACTCTCCACCGCTTCAGACCGGAAGGCCATGGAGAGGCAGCAGGTCTGCACGGGAGTCGCATAGACCCGCTGGAGCGGCTGGCACCAACTTTCTACCGCATCAGTCCCATAGACATCACCCGGACGGGGTGCGGACTGGTAGTTATAGCCCCATCGATTCAGCAGACTCTGGGGAAGACGACCTGCCGTTCGCAAGTAGGGACAGCGATCGCATTGCCCGCATGGAGCGGATGATGGAACAGCTGCTCCAGAGGGATCTACTCCAGCAGAAGCATGCGTCCCGTGGATCACAGAGGTCTACAACAGCTCCTTATCCAGGACTGTCCAACATCCCTCCCTTCTCGGAAGGGAGCACCAGAAGTCAGGGATTGGCTGACTGAGGAGGGGTTGACCGAAGACCCAAAGTTGCATGGGATGCAGGAAGAGGAACTTCTGGGGATGGTGTCTAAATTTGCTCAGCCATCCCAGAAAGGGCAACCTCTTCAGCCACGGCTAGCGGCAAGCATCAATTACCTGACTACTCACCAACTACAGGAACAGGTAATTTCTGAGACCACAGCCAAGTACCTGGCCCCGGAGAATTGCGTGTCGCTGAATATGCCCACCGTCAACACACCCATATGGGGGAATATAAGCCCTGGGATAAAGGCACAGGAATTGAAAATTCAGAAAATTCTGAAACTACTGACCTCGGGGATTACTGCATTTGCCACGTCAATTGATGGTGCGGGCATGACGGAAGAGCAGCAGGATGTGTTAGCCCTGTTCTGCAACGTGCAATATGAGATCAATTGCTTCAGGAAAAGCTCTATCCGTCCCACGCTCAACCCCAAATTTGCAGGGTTGCGTAAAGCCAGCGCCAGTTTTGGGGATGAGCTGCCCAAACAGGTCAAGGACCTTGATGAGGAAGCCAAAGCGGTTGGCATGATAAATCCGCCTTCCTTTAGCAGGCCACCAGCGTTTCGACGGCAGCAACGTATGCAACACCCAACAGGCCCCGCTTTCACCCTGATAGGGTGACGGGTGCAAACCCAAAGCTCGCGCCTCATCCACAGAGGCCTTTTTTAGGCCAAGGCCCAGAGCGACCCATTTGGAAAATTCATCAACCCCACACCACAGCAGCACCACATCCCAAGAGCCAAGGACGGAAGACCAAGCCCCACCGGTAACCATGGAGGTAAGGAGTTCTGGTTCCCTTGGGATTTCTGCATGCATAAACTCACAAGTGGGAGGTAGGTTGCATCTATTTGGGGATGCATGGAGTTCCATAACTTCTGACCCCTTTATATTGCACAGTATTCAAGGTTATGAAATTGAATTTAATAATAAACAACTCCCCCCCAGTTCAACATGTACCTAGCCGGAAATTTGTGCTTTCTCAAAAAGAGAAAGTGGAAGGACATGCAGAACTATTCAGATTGTATGCTAAGGGGATAATAGAGAAAACCGTACATGAACCTCTTGAGTTTGTATCTAACATCTTTACCAAAACTAAAAAAGATAGTGGTTGTCGTATTATAATTGATTTAACTCAACTGAATACCTTTGTGCAATATACCCATTTCAAGATGGAAACATTTGAAACTGCCAAACAACTGATTTCCAGAGGGTACTTCATGGCCTGCATCGATCTAAAAGATGCATACTATTCAGTACCTATACGTGAAGATCACCGCAGATATTTGAAATTTGTCTGGATGGGGCAGCTGTGGCAGTATAGAGCACTGCCTAATGGACTAACAACAGCCCCCCAGGTTATTTACCAAAAAACTAATGCTGGGCATTTTGACAGACCTATGCAGCTACCAACCAAAGCAAAAAATGAGCTACGATGGTGGATTAGCAGTATCTGATATTGTTTTAATCCCATCGTAGGTACAAACCCTTCAGTCGTGTTGCAAACCAACACCACCTCCAGTTGTGGCGGTAGATGGGATTTGCACAAATCTACATTGCTCCAATCACGAGGTATAAATTATTTGGAAATGCTGGGAGCATTTCACGGACTACGGGCTTACTGTACAAATATGTATTATATGCATGTCCGTCTACAAATAGACAATACCACAGTGGTGGCATATTTGAACCATATGGGTGTTATCAAGTTGATATCTTGTGCTGAATTGGCAAACTCAATTTGGTACTTGTGCATTGCAAGAAACATTTGGATTTCAGCTACATACCTTCCGGGTAAGCTTAATACAGTGGCGGACACCAGGTCATGAATATTCAATGACAGCACCGCGTGGATGTTGAACCCCCAAATATTTGCTAACATTATAGCTCAGTAAGGAAAACACCAGATATCGACCTCTTTGCGTCCAGATTGAACCATCAGATACCAACATATGTCTCTTGGGAACCAGACCCTGGGGCAGTAGCGATGGATGCTTTCTCGCTGCATTGGGGGAGCTTGTTCTTCTATGCATTCCCCCTTTCTGCCTCATCAGTCGGGTATTGCGGAAAATCCAGTTAGATTCCGCATCAGGAATACTGATAATACCCGACAGGCCTACTCAGCCATGGTTCCCGGTGGTCCTCGACATGGTGAAGGAACTGTGGTTTCAGGTTCCCAAATGCCCGAACCTCCTGACACATCCCATATCAGGGGAGAGTCATCCGTGCCATGGTCATCTGAACCTGTTGGCATGCAGGTTCTGAAGAGACCATTACTGGAATTCGGGCTGTCGAACAGGACCACGGACATCATCATGGCGTCGTGCAGAGAGTCCACAAGGAAGCAATACCTTACCCATGTAAGGAAATGGGAGGTCTTCTGTTCCAGGACTGATACCACCTACGACTCTGCCACCATCACAGATGTGCTGGAATTCCTCGCGGGCCTTCACTACGATGAGTACCTCAGCTACAGTGCCATCAACAGTGCAAGGAGTTAAAAATAAAATAAATGGTTTAAAACAGGAAATTTAGGACAATGGAAACTTAATCCACAAATTTTAAAAAATAAAACAACTCAGGAATACATCATAACTCAGATTAAGATGTTTTTTGAAATAAATGATCAACCAGAAATATCTCGCTCTTTATTATGGGAAACATTTAAAGCATATCTTCGAGGAATTATGATTTCTTCACAAGCATTCCATAATAAGAAGATTCGGAAGGAACAACATGACTTAGAAAGGGAGATCAAACAATTAGATATACAGAATGCAACAAAATCTGACATAATAATACATAATAAAATTGTAGCATTGAAGTATAAATTAAATAAAATATATACTGATCAAGTTCTAAAATATTACCAACATACTAAACAATTGTTGTTTGAATTTGGAGACAAACCACAAAAAACTATTGGCTCGACAATTAAGGAAAATTGAAGCGGAAAAAATTATACATAGGATTAAATCACAAAACGGTGAATTATTAATACAACCCAAGGATATTAATGAAAGATTTATGCAATATTATAAAAATTTGTATACTGGTAACACAACAGTAAATAAAACAGAAATAGATGCCTTTTAAATGGATGTAACTTAAAAGAATTAGATTTACAAAATAGAGAATTTTTAAATGCCGATATTTCAATAAAAGAAATCCAAGAATCTATTAAATCTTTAAAAAATGGTAAAACTCCAGGACCAGATGGTATAGGCTCGGAATTTTATAAAATTTTTCATGCCCAAATGGTCCCATATTTAAAATCATTATATGAACAGATATATATACAAGAGAAATTACCAGACACATTGAACGAATCTATTATAACACTTATACCCAAAATAAATAAAGACTTGATGATCCAGGATCGTATAGAGCAATTGCTTTATTAAATACTGATCAAAAAATTTTAACAAAAATTCTTGCACAAAGACTAAGCAAATTTGTTAATGAATTAATTCATCCTGATCAAACAGGATTTATACCTAAAAGATATTCTTCATATAATTTAAGACGGTTATTTAATATTATATACTCGAAAAGAAGTGATAAAAAAGATTTAGTAGTCATCTCGTTGGATGCAGAAAAAAGCTTTTGACCAGGTGGAATGGCCTTATCTATTTTCGGTGATGGAAACATTTAAGCTTGGTGATAAGTTTACTACTTGGATTAAATTATTATACGCAAATCCAACAGCTAGAATAATAACAAATTATATGTTATCAACTAAGTTTAGTTTATCTCGAGGTTGTAGACAAGGCTGTCCTTTATCACCATTACTGTTTGCGTTAGCAATCGAACCCCTTGCTCAAAGGGTAAGACTACATCCAGAAATATATGGATACGATACTAAAGATACTAAGAATAAAATCTCGTTATATGCGGACGATATACTACTTTATATTACAAAACCGGAAATAAGTATCTGTAATTTGTTAAAACTAATAACGGAATTTGGTTTAATTTCAGGATATAGCATCAATTGGAATAAAAGTGAACTTATGCCAATAACCATGAATAATTTACAGATATTACAACAATTTCCTTTCAAGATAACAAATGAAAATATTAAATATCTTGGTATTTTTGTCACAAAAAGATTCGACTCTTTATTTAAATCTAATTACCCGTTATTATTGAATAAATTAAATAAAAAATATCTTATATTGGAAAAGCTTACCTATCTCAATGTTAGGTAAAATAAACGCAATAAAAATGATTTTCCTCCCACAATTATTATATTTATTTCAATCAATCCCGATATACCTTTCTAAAAATTTTCTTTAAAAAAGTAGACTCAATAGTCACTAACTTTATTTGGGACTACAAAAATCATAGAATAAATAAAAAACATTTATGTAAAGCTAAAATAAACGGGGGTTTAGCTTTACCAAATTTTATGTTCTATTATTGGGCAGTTAATATTAGAAATATGAATTTTTGGTTAGGAGAAATAGATAATAAACCAAATTGGTTAAAAATGGAAAGAGAAGACTGTTTTCCATTTGAAATTAGCTCTATAATATTTGCTAATATTAATGTACCTAAGAAAACTTATAGCGAAAATCTGATAATAGAAAGTGGAATACGTATTTGGAAACAAATAAAGAAAACACTAAAACTAAAATTTATACCGCTAGCTCTTACAATTGCCAATAATTTTACGTTTAAACCGTCAATGATGGATAAAGCTTTTACACAATGGAAAAATAAAGGAATTCTAAACATAGGGGATCTCTATAAGGATAATTCATTTCTTTCATTTCAAGAATTACAACAAACTTATGGGCTTCATAATAATGAATATTTCAGATATTTACAAATCAGAAACTATATTTCCGCAAATACACAAGAACTTAGAAATAGAAAGAGTGAAATTTTAGATGAATGCTTGAATAAACACCCAAATACAGAAAAAATGATATCATACATTTATAACATTTTGTTGGAAAGTGATATCCATCATCGGAAATACATAGACAGCGCTGGGAAAATGAACTAAGTCAAACAATAAGTCCAGAAATATGGAAGAAAGCCTACAACATATACATTATTGCTCTTTAAACGCTAAACATGCACTTATACAGTTTAAAATCTTACATAGATTACATTATTCTAAATCTAAACTACATAATATATTTCCAAAACTATCACCTATATGTGATAAATGTCAAATCATGGAAGCAACTCTGTCGCATTCATTTACTAATTGCACGAAGATTTTACAATATTGGAATGAAATATTCAAAACAATCTCGAAAGTTATTAATATTACTATGATTTATGACCCAAAGTTAATCATACTTGGAATACCGGAAATGGAACAAATAATTACAAGGAATCATAGAACTTTTATCGACTATTCTTTAATAATTGGGAAAAAATTAATATTAAAATTTTGGAAAGGCCCTGTATCCCCAACAATTAAAATGTGGAATACAGAAATGACGGAGACACTTCACTTGGAGAGATTGAGACTTGTCCTTATGGACAGGTTAGATCTCTTCAAGGAGATATGGTCTCCCCTATATTAAATATCTACAGGGTCACAATGGTTCGGCGCAGGGACTTGACTGAGGCCTGAATATCTGAGTGGATGAAGAAATACACATAATAAATCATGAATGTATCTCCAAGATTGGATTACTTAGTAATACTTTAATCTCCATCAAACTTTTCATACCTTCTTTTCTATTTTCTATTCCTTTTTTTCTATCTATCTATCTTTAATTAAGGAAAAAATTATAGAAACATACTATATAAATTTTTAATATGTACACACTTATCTCTGTTTGTATGAAAAAGATTATAGATGTCTTAAACTTGTAATTATATAAAACTATGTACTTTCAATTATACAATAACTATGAAATATAAAATTAACAATAATACAAACATTATTAATACTTTGATAACATTATGAATATTAAAAAAATGTTGTTTAAGATTGGGTATTACGTAGTTAAATTAGCGGGATTTCTATTGGTAATTAGAAGAATATCTATGTTTTGAGAAATCTAAAGTGTATTACTTATATTAGGAATATACTACATATACCCCCAATTATATAAAATAAATAATAACGGAATGTATAATGGATAATACTACAATTATCATAAATAGTACTAATTAATAATCAATACGTTATAATTTTATACATTGTATAAATCTCAATATCGTATAAGAGTGTACTTGGTATATACTGTTTCTACAATAAAAAAATATTAAAAAAAAAAAAAAAAACAGTGCAAGGAGTGCATTATCATCCTACCTCAGACTTGGAGTGGGACCCCATCCATTGGTATCAAAACTAATGAGGGGTATTTTCAATTCCAACCCTCCCAGGCCACGATACACTATGACCTGGAATATTGGGGTAGTGTTGTCCCTACTCAGGAGTTGGTCACCAGTTTCGAAACTCCCACTGGCAAAACTCACCTACAAAGTGGTGATGCTGATGGCACTTATCACAGCTCAACGGGTCCAGTCCCTCCACAAATTAACATTGGACAGGATGGTCTCGACCCCCCCACCAAGGTAACCTTCTTTATTGACGAGTTACTAAAACACCATAGACCTGGAACAACCAGTCTTAAATTGGAATTCCTGGCATATCCCATTGATGTAGGCCTTTGTATAGCCACCCACCTCCGACATTATATAGATGTCACCAAAAATATCAGGGGTATGGAAGTAGGTCTTTTTTATCAGTTTTAAACTCCCACACTACAGGGTAACTGTGCAGACTATTTCCAGATGGCTCAGGGTGGTGTTGGGTGCAGCAGGGGTAGACACTGATATTTTAAAATCTCATTCTACCAGGGCTGCGTCCACATCAGCGGCGAGGTCCATGGAGGTGCCCATGGACCATGTCCTCGCAACAGCGGGCTGGGCCAATTAAGGTACATTTCAACGGTTTTACAATAAACCTGTGGCCACACCCGCGATGATTGCAGATACTGTTTTAAGTTCTGTTCCCTGAACGTTCCCCGAAGTCAGGGTTTTTTTGTTTGTGTTAATAAATACATTACTGTTTTTCAGCTCTGTTTCAAGTCTGAAATACGTTAACATACTTCCTCCATCAGTTTTTACGGCAGTGTGTGAGCATGGACGTGGTTCCAGGGCATTAAATCACAGAGCTTTGAAATCTTCACAAAGTCACTCACGTGACTTCGAAGTAATATAGTAAGATTAAACGAGAACTTACCAGTTTGAAGTTTGATCCTTATTTTATGAGGAGTTACGATGAGGGATTTCGTGCCCTCCGCTCCCAACCCTCTATCATAAGGTCAACTAGTATATTAGTTTCTCTTAATCTTACTATCTCCAGTCAGTTCTACTATCTGTGATTTCACACTGCTGCTTTGAAGAATGTCACACATGCGTGCTGGCGGGGTCTTCACGAAATCCCTCATCGTAACTCCTCATAAAATAACGATCAAACTTCACACTGGTAAGTTCTCATTTAATCTTACTATTTCTCATCATTAAACATTGCAAGTTAAGCTTCTAACAATCGCTAGCTCAGAAAGCCCTCACTTCTCTCTGTTTCCACAAATACTGCCAGTGGCAATTTCTGATGTTTATCATTCTTTTTTACCTTCCATGCATTGTGCATCAAATGAAGAAATTCAGCATTACAATTCTATTTATTGCCATTTAAAAGTATTTAGATTCTGGGTGAGGTAGTGAAGGGAAAGCTAGCAGCCAGATTGTACTTGAAATTTGTTTTTTTTTCGACAGAAAACTATTTAATATACAATGAACACATTGCCATTTTCTCATTCAAGGCATATTAAATGTAATCTGCAGTTTCAGGATTGTAGTCATTTCCTTTTGACCTAATGGAGGTGAATAAAGCACCATGAATGTGTAGACACAAGGAAGTACAGATGTGAGAATATTGAGCAAAACAAAAAATGGCACAGTGTGAAGAAGGGTCCCAACCTTAAGCCACACCTATCCATTTCCTCCACAGATGCTGATGATTGTGCTCTCAACCAACCTTAAGGTACTGCCTGAACTATTGAGTTATTCAGCACTTTATGTTTTGACCATAAATGTGTTAGTATGCTTTGTCATCGTTTGATTATTTGCTTTATCATTATTTGTTTAATACATTTATTGCACGCTTTAAAGTTAAAATTGTGATATGATGCTTTCTCACTTTTTTTAATGAAGCCCAAAAATGAATAAAGTTATCTGTTAGCAATTATGCATCTTATATCCTGGCATATGATTAGAAGTGCTATGGTACTTCAAAACAAGGTAAGCAAAATTACAGGAGTCCACCGTAAGATTGAAATAAGATTCGAGCCATGATATAATCCAGGATAGGAAGATGAAAAAGTGAAAATATACAGCATCCCACCCAGTATTATGAATGTGTAAATGACCTCTCCTTCCTTTGCTCCAGGGTGGAACCTCTTCCCTCTTTAAGAGCTACAACTTTGTGATGGTTTTCAGTCACCAGCCAATTTGTTGATCAGTAAAAAGAAGAGCACCAGGTTTTAGGTAGGATTTGATATCAGAAACATTGGCAAGTACTAACCCAGAATAACATTTCCTGTTTGGTTTATAGTGCTTTTTAGCAAATTTTAACTTTATTACTGTTGCTGATGCACCTGCTGTGTATTTATTGTACTTTATTTTGACATACAAAATATGCTTGTATAATTTAAATGTTGTCATTTTTTTCTTCACGTGGAGTTAAATGCAACCTTGAGAAAAAAACCTATTGCCAGAGGAAAATATTTTGCTGTAAATTCAAAGCAACTTATCCTGCTGTGGTCACCAAGGATATTGAAGTGTCTACACATTTCCACAGCAATTAACCAGGCAATACAGCACAAATTTGACTGTGCTGAGCAAGACATTTGGAAAATAAAGGAACAACATTCTACATGCCTTGTATTTAACCTTCCAAAGATAATAGTAAGATAAATGGCAGGTTTTCCGACAGAAATGTTTAAGATCACTTCCTGTAGACTGATTAACAGGGTATCAGATGCTGGTTAACTATCGTTCCTGCAGACTTATAAGATATCACAAAGGTTTTATAAAAATATTTTTCATTAGATTGCCTGCAACACTGTGAACTTTTAATGGCCCATCTCAACTTATCAACACGCCATAGCTACATAGATCACACATGTGTTCAGGCAATCAAAGTTGAATTCCCGAAAGATCATTCTCTCCTATGCATTTGTTTTGTTATTTTTCGTTGTGGATTTTTTACATTAGTTTGAAGTTCTCAGTTCAAACAAAGTTCTTCTATCTAAAATGCATTTTCAGAGATCTAATTTGATTTAGCTTTGGCTGGTTTGAATTTATTGCCCAAATGTGACTTTTTTTTACATTTGTTAAGATTGGGAAATAAGCAAATGAAGAAAACAAAGTAATTGTGATTATATAATTACATTACTCGGACTGATAAATTGCCATCTCTGATGAGTAATGATATTTGAATTTTCAAAATTCAGAAGAAACGTTCTCGCTATCCCAGAAAGAATTGTCAGCTACTGATCCCCTTAACAATTATAGACATCTGGCAATCATTTACTTGCCACACACACACACACACACACACACACACACACACACACACACACACACACACACACACACACACACACACACACACACAACACACACACACACACACACACACACACACACACACACACACACACACACACACACACACACACACACACACACACACACACACGAAGCGCTGTCTGAAATTCACGGTGCAAAGCCAAGGTGATGCAGACATACACGGCGATGAACGGGAAGGTTGGTGCTGTAATTAAGACGGCTACAGTAAGTCCTTTAAAAGAGGGAGAGTGGGGAAGAGGGTGGGGGGAGACTGTGAATCAAAGAATCATACACAGTCTACATACACTTCAAAGTGACTCATTGTTTGAATGAGTGTACTGGACCCCGCATTCTAACATTCTTTTTTGTCTTTGTATGCTGGAAATAACAGATTACAAGGAATATTTCAAGTACCAACCCTCCTCTCTTTACCATGGCACACAAAATTCAGCATCTCCCATCACACACCCACACCGTCGTCACTACTTTGTCTGTTCCCCATTTTACTTTTATTCAACCCTTTCTCATCCCCCCTGTACCATTCCAGCCTTTTCCCTTCCTCTAGCTTTACATTTCACTCCTCATCTCTTTATGTTTTACCCTTTTATGTTCTTTTCTCCTCTTGTCTTTGTCACTTAAGGGACTGTCCCACTTGGGTGACCTAACTGGTAAGTTTAGAAGAGTTTAAAAAAATGAAATGTGGAAGACCTCCTTCGACCATGTAGAAGACCTCCTTCGACTTTCTTTGACTTTGTTGAAGACTAGCTACGACTAGCTACGACTAACTTCGGGAAAATTGGACACTGAATAGTGGAGAGTGAAGACGACCTCCTTCGATCTCCTTTGACCTCCCTTCGACTATGATGAAGACTACAACTACCTTTGACTATCTTCAACTACCCTCGATTACCTACAACTAATATGCCGACCTACTACGACTCACTATGACTAAACCTACGAGTAAAAAAAGTATCGATTTTTTTCATTGCGACCTTTTTTACTCACGGGCATTTATTACGCGGAGATGTACTCTCGAGCATGAAGGAGAGTTACAAAGACCTCCGACAACCTCGTGTCGACTATTCTGCGAGTATGAGTTGAGGGCAAACTCGCCAGAACTTGCGGATTAGGTCGCCCAAGTGGGACAGGCCCTTTATTCCATTCATCTTTGAAACAAATTCCTCCTCCACCCATTGCCTGTATGCACCGTTCCCTTGCCAGGCTTTGTCCCACCGACCCCTCTCTTTTCCAACTTTCTCCTCCCCACTCCAATCAGCCTGAAGAAGGGTCCCAACCCAAGATATCCAACCAGCACTTTGTGTTTTGCTCAAGATTCCAGCATCTGCTGTTTCTTGTGTCTCTGAAAAATAACAGCTTGTCTGAATTACTCTCATCTAAACCAGGCAGCAGTCCAGAGCTGCCTGCACCATCTCTCCAGTGTCAGACAGAGCCTCCTACACTCTACTTGACGTTGACAGTAAATGTATTACAGAACTAGACACGAATGAAGAGGAACAAGTGATAGTTCCAGAAAAGGAACAGGCAACAGATGGGAATATTGGACTAAAAGTTCACAGACTTTTTGATTCACTCTGTCTTTGGCAAGACTCGGCAAAGGGATTACAGTTTAGACCATGACCCAGATGTATAGGATTCTGGCCTTCTATGAAGGAGTTAGAGCCTTTGCAGACTGCTCCCTGGGTAGAAACTGGATGAAGCCACAGCACAGGTGAAAAGGCCACGACAGTCAAACAATCAACACAGGACTTCAGGTGCCATTCTTTCTTTCCACTTGAACTCCTCTTTAATTGAAGGATCGATGTAGGTGGGCTCTCAGAAACCATGCCAGGACATAGAATTGCCAAGGGACCTTGGCGATGGCGGGTTTAGATGCAGGCACAGCATGCGTAGTTTCATCCAGAAGGGTTCTGGCAGTTTGTGGAAGTTTCCCCTGGGGAGATCTCTTTTGGTTATGTTTCATTAACGTCAGCAGCAAGCTGACTGCAGCATCCTGGCCATTGTATCTGTTGGGAAGTGCTGTCTTAGAGTCATTCAGCTTAGGAGTACACAGGATATGGAGAAGTTCATGGGCCACTTGGGTGCACGAAGTAGTGCTATGGCTGTGGTGGTGTTTTTTTGTTTTGGAATGATGGGGCTGCCACATCAATGAACTGGATCTTCCAACTCCATGCTGGCAGTTCAGGCAAGATTAGCTGGGATTCCCTGTGTTTCCAGTGTGAGTGTGGGTCCAAAGTTCTCGATTAGTAAGGGCATCAAAAGTCATGGGGAAAAGACAGGAGAATGGGGTTGAGAGGTGAAAATAGATCAGCCATGTTTGCCATCATTTCCAAAATCCAAAGTTCGTTTGGCCCGCTCGCTTGATGTACTGGGTCAGTTCTCACACACCTGGCTAACACTCGTCCACTATCTTCTGCCCACCTCTGTGAACCTGGGTGCAGCATTGTCGGCCTGTCCAACCTCTTTACAACCTTCAGCAATATCACTTGCACCAGGGCGGTGTGGCCTGGTGTTGACTGTTCTTTTAATGGCTTGAACCGTCCATGTTAGCAGCACAACACAACACAATGTCAGCCGCCAAACAAAAGTGATTTGATTAGTGTGGTCACAGCATTCCTTCCTTAGTTGTAAGCATTGTCAATGCACATATTTTGTTGTGCTGGCTTCATGATTGAAAGCCGTTATTTTGATTCTGCAGTTTTCAGCAGCACAGTTTCATAGTACTTTCACTCTTTTATAATGGAATGCTGAATAGAGGGGCATAACACAATCAAGTGTAGAATTTCCTCTTTGTTTGCCATTGATGGATGCACAAGATTATGGAGCTGATAGGTGACAGCACATTTGGTTTCAATGACAGACTAAATTGCTGCTAATATTCCTGATTCCAATTGTAAAATGCAAATCCAAGTTGAATTGCACCAGAAGGCGATCTTGCGTGGAACCCAAAACCTATGAAGTCTGTGAAAATCTTTTGCAGTGATTCTGCATCTTACAAATTATTATCACTGGGACAAATATATGAGCAGTTTTTCAGCAGGCATTGCTGTGAAATCATATATACAAGGCAGCAATTGCAATTTGTATTATACCATTCCAGGAAATGGATCAAGATTGGAGAAACTTTGCATGATCAAGTTACAAGCTCCACATGGATGCAGAACAGGAAATTACATCTCAGGAATTTGACTCTCCCAGCATACCTGGTAACTTCCTGGATTTGCCCCAGCATCTCCTGAGAGTTTCGAATCATGCCAAGTTCAAATTCCTAATATGCAATTTTGCCCCTGAATCGCTGGTAATTTACTGAAGTGACTGGGTCTCCAGCGGTTTAGGGTTGATCTTGAAATGTAGTATAAAAAATGAGCTCTATCAATCATGGTAGCAAGTGCTTCGGCCCTCTGAGAGTGGCTGCAATAAACTACTCAAGGAACACGGCAGAACTCGCAACCTTCGTTTTAACATATTTCATGTTGTGTATGTGTTAGTGGCACTGATTGGAGAATGAACCACAAAACGTATGCTGGCAAGAAGTGTATAAGTCCTAATGCACCTGGGCAAATTTCTAGGACGCTTGAACCTTGTCATGCCTCCTCCCCCACCAAGGTGACCGTGGGCCATGTTAACAGCTAACTGTGACGTAATTCAAATCTCTGTGACCCGCATCCTAACTCATGCAAAAAATCTGTTCACACATCAATCAGTCTTGTGCAGATTTACAGTCTCCCGGTGAATCAACATCTTTTTTTGAATTCTTATCATTATCACAGCCATTTGAGATCCCACCTCTCCCCACCTTTGTGACTTCCTCCAGCCTGACAAGCCTCCACGTTCACCACATTCTTGCAAAGTTGAACTCTCCATCATTCCACATGTATTTATTTCACCGCTGGTGGCCTTGTCTTCATCTGCCAACATCCTAAGTTCTCTAATTTTTTCCCCCTAAATCTCTCTGCCTTTCTGCTTTCAGGAGGCTCCTTAACCCCCTTGACCCAACTTTTGACTCATTTTACATTGTCGATTAAAGAACACAAAGTGCTGGAGTAAATCAGCATGTCAAGCAGCATTCCTGGAGAACATGGATAGGTGATGATTTGGGTTGAAACCCTTCTTCAGACTCCTCTGGTCCATTTCCAGTTTTTGCCTGTGCTCCAGCGAAGCAGCTTGGAGCATATTTATTACATTAAATGCGACTAAGTTGTTGCTGTTGTAACTGCAGCCATAAGCTGAAGGATCTTAGAGTTAGCTAAAAGCAAAAGTTCGTAGGTATAATTATTTGTGGACACCTGTCTGTCATGTTTAGATTAAGAACCAACAACACTGCCAGGTTCTAAGGTGGAAACAACCCACCATTTTCACTGGCCTGCAGCCCTTGGAAATCTTTGGCTGAACTTGCCTATTAAGCCAGGATACTGTAAATCTGAGAGTTGTTGAATTTAGCCTCTTTGTGCTGTTCGAAGACTGGATTTAGTCAAAGGAAACATGTTGCCGCATTTGATTGAAGATTTCTGATTACATCTTGCTGAGAGTTCCAGAAACTTCTCTGAGTCTGTTGTTATATTCAGGCTCAATGCAGACATTTGTTTACTTTTTAAGAAGTTAAACTTGGCAGATATCTTTCCATTTTCCATCTGGATTATCATGAATGGTTTTTCGAATATAATCACGGAGGATTGATTATCAAAGAGCAGAGGCAAGCAAGGAAAATAATTGCATTTATCAGAAATTAAGTTTAACAACAGGTTGAGGAAGAATAAAAGGATGGAAATAATCAGCATATCAGGCAGCATCTGCAGTGACAGATGCTCACATGACATAAGGAAAAAGATCATCCTTTCTGGTAGGTAGACAAAAATGCTGGAGAAACTCAGCGGGTGAGGCAGCATCTATGGAGCGAAGGAAATAGGCAACGTTTTGGGTCAAAACCCTGAAGAATGGTTTCGACCTGAAACGTTGCCTATTTCCTTCACTCCACAGATACTGCCTCTCCCGGTGAGTTTCTCCAGCATTTTTGTCTACCTTCGATTTTCCAGCATCTGCAGTTCCTTCTTAAACATCCTGTCTGGTAGCACTGATGATAAATTTCATAATCTCTTAGATAGCAATGGCCCTCTGCATCCTTTCCCCTCCATATTTTTCCATTGACTCCAGCTCTGTCTGACCTTCCCCCTACTTGGTCACCTTGTAAAGCTCCTTTTCTCTCCCCATCGATGATGATTAGCTTTAAAGAAGGAACTGCAGATGCTGGAGAATCGAGGGTACACAAAAAGCTGGAGAAACTCAGCGGGTGCAGCAGCATCTAAGGAGCGAAGGAGATAGGCGACGTTTCGGGTCGAGACCCTTCTTCAGACTGGTCAGGGATCAGGGAAACGAGAGATATAGACGGTGATGTGGACAGATAAGGAACAATGAGTGAAAGATATGCAAAATGTATCGGTGATAAAGGGAACAAGCCATTGTAAGCTGTTTGTGGTGTGAAAATGAGAAGCTGGTGCGACTGGGGTGGGGGAGGGAGATAGAGATAGAGGGAATGCCAGGGCCCGAGGGCTGAGGGAGAGGTGGGAAGGGGAGGAGACAGCAAGGGTTAACAGAATTGAGAAAATTCAATATTCAAGCCCAAAGGATGCAGACTCCCCAAGCGGAATATGAGGTGCTGTTCCTCCAGCTTGCGGTGTTGCTCACTCTGGCCGTGGAGGAGGCCCAGGACCGAGAGGTCGGATGTGGAATGGGAGGGGGAGTTGAAGTGCTGAGCCACCGGGAGGTCGGGTTGGTTATTGCGGACCGAGCGGAGGTGTTCGACGAAGCGATCGCCAAGCCTCCGCTTGGTCTCACCGATATAGATCATCTGGCATCTGGAGCAGCGGATGCAGTAGATGAGGTTGGAGGAGGTGCAGGTGAACCTCTGTCGGACCTGGAAGGACTGCTTGGGTCCCTGAAAGGAGTGGAGGGGGGAGGTGAATTCTTGAGCGTCTCCAGTGTTGTCTGCTTTGATTTCAAATTTCCAGCATCTGCAGTACTTTGCTTCTACATTGATGTTATATATTATGGTGATTTTGTTTGTTTTCCAGATTTTAAAGAGACCTGATCTTTGCAAACTGTTTAATGTTTACAGCTATCAATGAAAAAGTTAAACTCAGGAATAGAAGTGGAATAGCAGCTGAGCTTTCTCAGCCAGGGTGTAAGCCGTCCAGTAAATTACTAAGACAGTATTTAGGAATGCATATTGCAAGTTCAAGGAATCATTAAATTATTTCTGATAAGGAGGTACATAATCAAATAGAGTAAGACGGACTATTTTGTACAAAATGGAAGTCCTTCTCCCTTTGGATAACTCTATTGAATCAGCTGACACCGTCAATGGGAAATCAAGACCCACATCAACTGAAGAAGGGTTTCGACCCGAAACGTCACCCATTCCTTCTCTCCAGAGATGCTGCCTGTCCCGCTGAGTTACTCCAGCATTTTGTTTCTATCTTCGGTTTAAACCAGCATCTGCAGTTCATTTTCACCCACATCACCCTGGCCACCCTCTCATTGCACTCCTACCATTGGGAAGAAGTTATAGGAGTCTGAAAACTGTGTCCACCAGGTTCAAGAACAGCTTCTTCCCAACAACCAACATTACACAACACCAACTTCAACTATGAGCTTCTATGGGACTGCCTTTGGTTGCATTCATAACGATGTTTTTTTTTGCACTAGTGTTGTAGTTATTAGTTTATTGATTTTTCTTGTTTATTTTATCTTATCTGTGTGCATTTATGTTTACTAGCCATTAATGCTGCAGCAAGTAAGATAATAATTGTTCTGTTGTCAGTACGTATGGCAATTAAACATTCTTGAATTCTATCGGTCTTGAAATTTATTCCAATCATTGGCTTTTAATATATCCTGCTGATTTTCTGATGGTAAAGCACCTTACTCACCAAGTATCCTTTGGATACAAAGAAAACAAGAAGAAGCCAGTTACTCACTTCTCAAGCATCCCATCTAAGGTAAGTAAATGCAGGCTAAGCAGTTATGAAGGGGTGAAGACTGGATTTGTTCCCCACCTTAAAAAAAAACCTCTGGCATAAAGAGGACAATTTATGCTACTCAATACAAAGTCCCTCAAATAATTAAATGTAGTGTGTTCCTCACAGCATAGACAGCACAAAAGCCAACAGCAACAAAATACTGTTATTGGTGACTTTCAGGCCAGTCATTCATCAACAAGATTGGAGGATGAACATAAATAAACAAATCATTCTTAATTCGAAAACTTATTTGGGAGAGAATTTTACCCCATACAAACAGTGTCCATGCAAACGTTGAAATCCTATTGAACTATCTCATGCTACCTTATCTAATGCATTACTTCAACAGATATGGAAAATTGACGTCATGATGAGGAAATGGATGCTGACATTGTGCAGCATAGCCTCAATATTTATTGTACATGGCGCAGTGAAAATGAGGTTTAACTTAGTTCAAGATAAAAGCCTGAATTCCTATTGCCCACAAGATAAGGAGCAATTAAAGCACTTCTAGTTTCAAGACTTTATCTTGAATTTGTTGGATGAAGAGCTCGGAAACATCTGTGATTTTCCACCAACAGAACTCCTCCGTGCAAGTTCTATTCCTCAAATGTATCATTCTCCCTGCCTTTTGCCGTCTGGTGTAACTCAAGCTCCTCCACATCCCTCTTAAAGCAACATCTTCACATGGGAACCATAAATCTTGTTTTTTGTGGCTCCAATGTAATACTTTAAAGTCACCAAGTAAGCAGCCAGGATGTTTGTTGATCTGTAAAGGGAAATGTTATAATATGAGCTATTAAAAAGCTTTTTCCTTAAAGAGGGTATCACAGTGGTGTCGATCGTAGAACTGTTATCTCACAGCTCCAGTGAGATAAATCCTGGTCTTCAAACCCTGATTCAATCCTGGTCTTGGGTGCTGTATGTATGGAGTTTGTATGTTCTTGCTGCGATTGCATGGACTTCCTCCATGTGCTCTGATTTGCTTCCCCACATCCCAAAAATGTGCAGGAAGATAAATTAATTGCTCACTGCAAATTGCCACTCATGTGTCGGTGAGTCATAGAATCTGGGGGAAAGAGGTAGATAGGAATGCAAAAGAAAATATGCATTAGTGTAGGACTAATGCAAATGGCCTTTTGATGGGTGGCATGGACTTGATGGACTGAGGGGCCTGTTTCTATCCTGTATGGTTATAACTAATTTTTAATGCACTTTATTATTCATGTGGAATAATATTCAGTGATAATTATATTATGATGCTAATGGCTGCAAAATTGGGTCCATGCATTCCAAATTACAAAGAGTTTAATTCAAGAAACATCAGCATACGGTGCTATTTGGAATAGTCCAAGCTACTTAGCAAACTGAATAACACTGTAAAATGAAAAGAGTGCAGTGCCTGCCAGATGGGAGGAATAGGCTTTTGGTAAGCTGGCCTTCATCAGTAAGGGCTTTGAGTATACAAATTGGGACATTATATCACAGTGGTACAAGACGTTAGTGAGACCACACTTGTATTCAGTTTTGATCACCCTACTATAGGAAAGATGCCATGAAGTTGGAACAAATGCAGGAAAGACTTTTGAAGATTTTGCGTAGTCTTGAAGGTCTGAGTTATAGGGTGTGGTTGGGTAGGCTGGCCCTTTATTTCTTAGAGCATCACAGACTGAAGGGTAATCTTATAAATGTGTATAAAATCAGGTGGAGCATAGATAGGATGAATGCACACAGTCTTTTCCCCAGAGTTGAAGAATCAATAACTAGAGAGGACATAGGTTTAACATGAGAAGAGAAAGATTGAATAGGAACCTGAGGGCCAGTTTTTTCAGTGTAAGGTGGGTGTATAGAAAGGAATGGCAAAATAAGTGTTTGGTGCCTGTACTTTAACAAAATTAAAAATACATTTGGACAGGTACAAGAATAGGAATGGTTTAGACGGATATGGGTCAAGCGTAGATAGGCATCATAGTCATCATGGATGAGTTGGGCCGAATGGTGCTCATCTGTACTGTATGGCTCTATGATTCTATGATGGTGGTAATCATCCCACAACTGTGAAAAGTACCTTGCAGAGTCAGCAATGGTTACACAGTTAATATGAGCCACACATGCAGGACACTTATTGTTCAGCAGCGGGAAGAAACCCTTTCTCCCATCTAACCACCCTACCCACCAATTGACTAGAAGATGGGTTTGTTCCTAACAACTGTGCTGTGAAATATTTAATGAAAAGTGAGATTCCCAAGGACATTAGTGACAGTCTCACTGGATCTTTTTGTTATCCCTGGAAACATAGAAACATAGAAAATAGGTGCAGGGGTAGGCCATTTGGCCCTTCGAGCCTGCACCGCCATTCAATATGATCATGGTTGATCATCCAACTCAGTATCCCTTACCTGCCTTCTCTCCATACCCCCTGATCCCTTTAGCCACAAGGGCCACATCTAACACCCTCTTAAATATAGCAAAAGGGCAAGAAGGGCCAAAAAGCTTTTATGAGCTGAACACTCCTGTCAGAGAGCACAGGTCATAGGGTCACCCCAACTTTATCCAGCTGGAAATGCTCTCCAAAGATTATTCATTCCAATGTAGGATCCACTTCAAGTTGTGCTCCCAAGGTTATCCTGCATGAGGCAGTGATGGTCACTGTGGCTTCCATCTGTTTGCCTTGAGGATTTCACAAGGATCTGAAGGGAACTCCAGCCTTATCTCCCAGTTTTCAACCTCACCCCGCTACATGGAAGTGCTCAAGCTCTCTACTCAGTGGGCAAGGGAAGTCATCCTTTAACCTGCTAAGTTGATTGATGTATTGTTGTTCTCTGTTACAGTCAGTGACCGTGGGCCGTCTGCCTTGCAAGAGAGAGTGAAATGTGTTGATGTATTTTGCAATGTGCTTGCCATGTTTCAACAGCTGGAAGTCATGTAGTTTAAGAGTAGATGGTGTGAGCATTGAAATAGAGACAAGTGTGTGACATTCTAAGTTAGGTATGTGGATAGATATTGCACGGCTGGAACAAATTTGTATTCTTCACAATGTAAATTTTGGCATAGGGACTTAAGAAATTGTGGTAGGAGTAGGCCATTGGTCTCTCACACTTGCTCCTATCTTCAATAAGATTGGGATTGTTTTTTTCTTTTACCTCAGGGCTGCCGGACCATATTCCCTGTTCCCCTTCATATACTCTATGACTTCATTGACTAAGATATCCATGATAACATAGGAAGATTGAGGTGGCCACACCCTGCTTGCAACAGCACACTTCCCAGAGCCTCTAAATTATTTCCTGTAGCAGTTTAAGACAACAAGCAACTCTCCTTTAAGAATGGTAATCAATGCTTCAGTAACCACCAGTAAACATTTACCTAATGCTAACCCATCCTGAAATTGCACTCACTGAATGAATATGTAATAAGCAATGTGCCTGACAATGGCTGGGTTCTTCAGCTGAGATAATGAGGTGGAGAATATAAGTTATGCATAACCTCCACTGGGCCAGACTCTTGTGGGTTACTTATATTTCACAACATCCAATGCTCGTCTTCCAACCTGATATCAATTTCTTCCCCTATGTGTGTAATAGATATGGTGAAACCACTGGAGAATTGCTTCTAACAATTATATTACCCGGCCTTTGTTTGAGTTATCGATGAGCTTGTGCCATTCCAGAATTTTCTCTTTAATTTCCTTACTCAGATGATAAGCCAATTGTTTCCATTGTTGCCAAAGCTCTTTATTGAGCTTTAGCACTTTCCTTTTGTTCATGTATTCCCACTGCATGTTATCTCTCTCTTTAGTTTGTCTGGATTGATGGTCTTCAGCCTAGAGGGCAGATGGACTATCAACCATTCAGTCAACAGTGGCCCCTTTGAAGGGCAGGATAAACTGGTTGGGATTATGCAACAGTGGATATATCGCCTTCACACCATCTCTCTTCAGTATGGCACAATTTATCAGTCCACAGCGTATGTGCAGACTATGAGATTTAGGATCAGAATTAGGCCAATCGGCCTATCAAGTCTGCTCTGCCATTCATTCATGGCTGATCTATTTTTCCCTCAGAACTCCATGTTCCTGCCATCTCCCATAACCTTTGACACCTTTACCAATCAAGAACCTTCCAATCTCTGCTTTAAAAACACCCACTGACGGCTTCCACAGTTGTCTGCAGCAATTAATTCAACAGATTCACCATTCTTCGGCAATATAAATTCCTCCTCATCTCCATTCTAAAGGTACATCGTATTATTCTGAGGCTGTGCCCTCTGGTCCTAGGCTCCCCCACTACTGGAAACATCCTCTCCACATCCACTCTATCTAGGCCTTACATTATTGAGACATCTTATTTCCCACTCATGCATCTTGACTATGAATCTCTGGCTGGAAGTGATTTCACAATGTAGTTTCATGTTTTCTATTTTAAATACATGTTTTTTTTAAAGGTATCACATTAGGAATGTTAAATTTTCTTTCTGAATCTACCAAGGCTAGCTTTACTATTATTTTTTTATGTTTTGTCTTTAAATGATTTTCTCATTTAGCAATCAGAAAGCAGCATTTCTTTATCAAAACTTATTTCTTAAGATAATTGTACAGTTTTTAAACAAGTATGACAATCTCAATTTTTGATTAAACATTTGCCACAGTGCAACCCTCCTCTGCTGACCAACCGAGCAAAATGATTGCTACATTTTCACAGCTACGTGTGCTCACAAATACTCTGGAGGTGCAAGAACTATAAAAATTCAGCACTTCATATCTGGAAGTTATTTCATTTTACAGGCCGTACCCAGTTACAAACTCGACACTCATATATATGAACAAGCTCCGTAATGCTATTAAATTCAAAAGTTACTATGAATAGCAGAATAATTTCTGTTCCACTTTTCATAATTATTCAGTCTTATCAGTGATCAGTACTTTTGATGCCATTCATTACAATACTACGGAGGTATAGTTACCATATCAAGTGATTTTGTGTATTTTCGTACTTATGGACAAAATCCATTTATGGACATCTGTAAAAACAGAATAATTGTTACCCAGAGACTGGCCTGTATCTCCCTATTAAAGATGCATATGTATTAATAAACAAGGTTGCAGTTTCTGGGCAAGTTGCATTATTTACTCCATCATAAAATGACCAGCCAAATACTAAGGTATCAGAAGATCTGTACCATCAGATCATCAAGCACAACATTATCTTCTAGTTTGCCTTTTTTTACATGTAAAAGGCTCTTACATATGTCCATGGAATATGCTGGAATCAACTATACTGGCTGAATATCAAAAGTTTCAATTCCAAAACATTTTCTAATTACACATGCCATCCGTAATATCAGTCATATCCGTCCTCTGCAATTATCTTAAATTAATTGCAGTTAACCAAAGACTTTAATTGCGAGAACGCCCTACAATATACATATGGGTTAATTAACAGTCTGAAATACTGCAAATCAAGTACCTCAAACCTGATGATTTATATGTTGTATAATAAAGCAAATTGCAAATGTTCAGTAACTTGCTAAGTTCAATGCTCTTGATTTGGTTGGTTCCTTGGAGAGTTTTCTCTTATTTCATTAGGAGAGACAGGAGGTTACGGAATTTAATGGGTTTGTTTTAATTAAATTAGAACTACAGGCAATTGGGTTAATTTATGAGTTTAATTATGACTCATCCTTTTGAATAATTAACCTCTTGTCTCTTACACTTGACAGAAGCTTCTTACACTTAAAATAATGTTTTGACAAGGCACATCATATTGCACATTTATTAAATCAAGCCAAACTGCAATCTCATATTTATGGACGGATGTTATATATTGATAATTATGGTATGTTATACTTTTTTGTTACTTCAAACATTCAAAGGTCATGCACTGAAATTGATGCTCAGGGATAATCACATAAGTATCATCTCGTCTACCAAGGATTCTCAAACAGTTGTGTCTACTTTATGTTGTATCCTTTGACTTTGAGTAATACATTCATAGTCGCACAGCACATCAACAAACTGTTCAACCCATTACATCCATGCTGATATTTGTGCCTATCAACACTAATCCCATTTAAGGTTATCTGCTTTGTGAGGTTATTCACTTTGGTGGCAAAAACAGGAGGGTAGACTATTATCTGAATGGTGGCAAATTAGGAAAAGGGGAGATGCAACGAGACCTGGGTGTCATGGTACACCTATCATTGAAAGTAGGCATGCAGGTGCAGCAGGCAGTGAAGAAAGCAAATGGTATGTTAGCATTCATAGCGAAAGGATTTGAGTATAGGAGCAGAGAGGTTCTACTGCAATTGTACAGGGTTTTGGTGAGACCACACCTGGAGTATTGCGTACAGTTTTGGTCTCCAAATCTGAGGAAAGACATTCTTGCCATAGAGGGGGTACAGAGAAGGTTCACCAGACTGATTCCTGGGATGTCAGGACTTTCATATGAGGAAAGACTGGATAGACTTGGCTTGTACTCACTAGAATTTAGAAGACTGAGGGGGGATCTTATAGAAACTTACAAAATTCTTAAGGGGTTGAATTGGCCTGATTCAGGAAGATTGTTCCCAATGTTGGGAAGGTCCAGAACAAGAGGTCACAGTCTAAGGATAAGGGGGAATTCCTTTAGGACCGAGATGAGGAAAACATTTTTCACACAGAGAGTGGTGAGTCTCTGGAATTCTCTGCCACAGAAGGTAGTTGAGGCTAGTTCATTGGCTACATTTAAGAGGGAGTTAGATGTGGCCCTTGTGGCTAAAGGGATCAGGGGGTATGGAGAGAAGGCAGGTACAGGATACTGAGTTGGATGATCAGCCATGATCATATTGAATGGCGGTGCAGGCTCGAAGGGCCGAATGGCCTACTCCTGCACCTATTTTCTATGTTTCTATGTTTCTATGTGAACTGCATTAGTATCCTTCTACACCTTGCCTATTTGAGTGCCTATCTAAATGTCCCTTAAGCAAAATTATTTTGTATGGAACTTGTTAAGGATGCGAGAACCAAGGAAAAAACATACTTTATGACAAAAGAAATTAATTCAAACTTATACATAATTTTATTTCAGAGTCACGTGAGTGATTCCGTGAAGAAGCCCAGCCAGTCCCATGTGCATCAGTACGTCAGCCGCATTGGCGCAAGCACCAGACTGGCAGGGCAGCGCTCCTGCCGGCGGTAAGTTAAACCTAGAAGGTAAGTTATTTTTACTTACCAGGGTTTTTTCGAGCAGGAGCCTCTCTTCACAGAATTTTTCCTGCCAGATTCACAGACCGACGAGTGAGCCGGCTATGGACCATGGGGAAACCCCGGTCCAAACGCGGAAGCGGGTTACCGGCAAAAGATCGGGTTTTAAGATAAGCAGCCACTGACAAGGCAGTCAGCGGCTTCCAGCCTGCTGGGATGCCGTGGAGTGACAAGTAAGTAACGCCAGAGTCGCTGACAGTACGGTCAGCGGCTCACAGACGTTGGTCCCCAGGCAGGGAGTAAAATTGGTGGAGAAAGGACTCGTTCAGCCCTACGGGACTCGGGTGAGTCGGGCTGCAAGGGTTTTTCTCTAATAATAAAGTTTGTATGTATGCTATAGTGTTTTAAAGTCAAAGTAAAATCAAAGTCAAAAGTCAAAAGAGTTATTGTCATGTATCCCTGTCTGGACAATGACATTTTTTCTTTGCTTAGTACAAGTTGCTGTGAAGGGTTAAAATTGCTTTAACCCATCACAGGTGAAGCTCTACACTAAAAAAATTGAATTAGTGAGCCTACACTGTAATAGCACGAGCCTATGGGACAGGCCGCGCCAGCAGTGCCTAGGACAGGGCTGCTTCATGTGTAATAATGCGGGCCTATGGGACAGGCCACACCAGCAGCGCCTGGCAGGGCTGCTTCATGAATGAAAGTGCCGGCCTACGGGAGACCTGCGCCAGCAGCGCCTGGGACAGGGCTGTTTCATTTGTGACATTGCCGGCCTACGGGAGAGCCGTGCCAGCAGCGCCTGGTACAGGGCTGTTTCATGTCAAAAAGCGCCGGCCTCTACGAGAGGCGGCACCGGCAACGCCTGGGACAGGGTTGCTCAAAGTAACACATAAGTCTGCTAGGCCCACGGAGTTGGGGGAAGATTCCCTGCCGGGGCTGGATAGAAAAATAATAGGTCCACGGAGTCGGGGGATGATTCCTCACCGGGGCTGGATAGTGCGTTTGAACGACAATCCCAAATGCAGCAACTATTGCATACAGTGTTACAGCAGGGCACACACCAGCAGGAGGAGTGTCAGTGCCACCCTGAACAAAAAGGCACCTAGTAGAGAGCTGTTTGATAACACCCTCATGGATGAGGAGGCGCAAGCCATGGGTCATCTTAGCTCTGACCCCGATTCTGATGGTAAGGTAGAGCCAGATATTCCACCTCTGCAAGCCGCACCAGCAGCGCCAGTTGACAGAGCTGCTACAGGCGACCAAGACGGGTCAGTATCCTGCTGATGCTGAGTCTCAGGGTATGGCCGTGGGGCATACCCCAAGGGATGAAGGGCAAATGTCAGAGGTACCTTTTCCTGACAAAAAAGTTGCCATCGCAGCAGAATGTTCCATTCTGGTACAGGTCCAATGGGTTCATATCAGTATAGGTATCCTGCGGCCTGCGGCAGCGCCTGTTTAGGACTGCCTACGAATCACCCTCTCTGAGGAGGGGAGTGCGAAAGGTCAAGATATAACTGACTCCAGGCTCTAAAGAAGTCGATGGAACATACTGGAGCACATATGTGCCGGCAGTGAACAGCGCCAATAGGGGGATGTGAGAGCCAGCCGCCGAATCTGTTATTCAGGTAGGCCTATTCAACAGGGGAGAAAACCTGGCAGACAAATCAATTAAGGCTAATGGCGGGTAAAGGTTCATCATTTCAGAACGCACCCCAGGCGCTCATCGGCAGTAGGCGGTTCACTGAAGCTGGGGGCAGCATGATAGCTGGGCAGAAATTCCATGCACCCTACCAACCCTACTCAACAAAGTGGGTCTGACACTTGCGCAAACAGGGGTAAGTGCACCACTCACAAGTTGTAATATTTACACTTGTTTGTACAACACACAAAGGATAAAAACATCCGCTTAGAGGCACAGTACTAGCATTCCAAGCAGTTTGGATTATCGCCAGGGTTGTCTTTGAAGATAAAGTTCGGAAATCGGGCCAGAGTTCTTATGCAAAGCACCCATGGAATAAGGCAGGAGTGGCCTGTTTATTATGAAAAATGAAGAGTGTCGCATATGAACTTTCTGAATATGAAAACTTATTTTCCTGACTAACAACAGATTCTCAAAAGATCCATTCTATGCAGTTCCCATTACAGAGGTTATCAAAGACAATATAACTGTACTAATAACAGTAAAACATTGCGGAAAGGATAAACTGTTTGTTGGTCATTGGGATTTACCTTTAACTATTAATTAGCCTATGACTCCGCCCTGTGGCAAGAGATTGGAGTTAATAGCAAACTGTTATAAAACTGACTTCTATTTCATCAATGAGTAATTGGCAATATAGTAGCTGTGGTTCAGCTGTGCAAATCAAGGAACTGATATCGTGCAAAGTAGCGACCTCTCAAAGGACATGTAGACCATTGTTAACAAACTTATGCTATTATCAACTGAAACTACCTCAGTCACAATGATGAACAAACAATATTCAGCATTGCTCCAGTAGTTTGGTCGGTTGAATTCAAACTGATGCTAAGGGCTCTAAGGTGAGAAGTCCGAATACCATCTCTAGTTGGAGGTAGTGGAGATTTGCATGAGTTACCAATTCTTCAGTTGTTGGTATCAACAAAATATATACACTAGATGCACCCCATGGGTAGGGGGTTATTGAGAAAATATACATAATCTACATGCTCAACTGCAAGTTGATACACTATGGTGGCATATGTTAGTCACATGGCAATCGAGTAAAAGTATCCTGTAATAATTTACCTAATCTCCTTTGCCACTAGTGTATCATCCAATTCAGATCGATAACAACACAGAATAGGTATTGGATCTCAAAGTATTATGAAAGTATAGTTCAATGCTACATCGAATATCGACATGTTGATTTCATGTTTATTCACTGATTGCAAAAATATGTGGCACAACACGGCGGAGAAATACATTCTCACTACAAAAAGAGGAATGTTCTTTTACGTCTTCCTCCATTTTGCCTCATTAGTTGGGTCTTAAAACAGTCAGCAAGACCTCGCTTTAGGTTTCGTACTGTCGGACTGGCTAAGCAGCCATATTGCCTGCTTTCGTCAGGCATAATAATACAACGGTACACAAAAGGCTGGAGAAACTCAGCGGGTGCAACAGCATCTAAGGAGCGAAGGAGATAGGCAACGTTTCGGGTCGAGACCCTTCTTCAGACTGGAGAAGGGTCTCGACCCAAAACGTCACCTATCTCCTTCGCTCCTTAGATGCTGCTGCACCCGCTGAGTTTCTCCAGCCTTTTGTGTACCCTCGATTCTCCAGCATCTGCAGTTCCTTCTTTAAAACATAATACAACGGTATACGGTTATTCTAAAACAAGAAAACTTTGCTGGTTCAAACTGTGGTTCAGGAAACCGGCCTCTGCATAATAAAACAATTATTGACTTACACATTCTGAATGGATTGACTTACGGCTCAGGTTGTCACATCAAGCCATGGATGTGCTCACTACAGAGTGCAGGGATAGCACCCAAAAAAGCAGTACATTCCTATTGAGGGGATCAGAAGTGGGTTTGTTTAAATGTTAATGTTACATTTAATACGGTACAGATTACTGACATCTTCCAGTTCATTCTTAAATGGTCTTGACAATAATTCAGTTAAAGAGCCACTACAGCTGCAACAAACGGGAACCACCCTGTCGGGTTCAACCCCGGATATCGAGTTGCAAAGAGATCTTGACACAAGTTCTCCCACTACAAGAATATGCAGTTGGATATTGAAAATGTGTTAACATTACTTCACCAAGGGGTTCCAGCTACATCCTTAGTCATGACACTAATATCAGCACAACGAGAGCAAAACATTGCAAACGCTGTGGCTAGATAGGATGGAATTGGCTGCAGGTGCCATTACATTTTACATTTCTGATCTACACAAGCAGAGCAGAGCAGGGGTGGCAGGATTTGATCATTTTCGGATACCCCACGTACTCAAGTCCATGTGGGAGGGCAGGCTTGCTATATTATATCAAGGCCACTGGAATCCTAAGAAGTGTGGAATCAGCAATGTTTATTAAGCGACAAACAACCATACAAAGGAAGGTCAGTTCAAACTATTTCAAGGTGGCTGCAGCAGGTTCTGGGTTATGCGGGTATTAACACTGATGATTATATATTTCATTCCACCAGGGTAGCATCAACGTCAGTGGCCAGAGCAATGGACATTCCCATTGACCATATTCTCGCGACCGCAGGATGGCCAACTCAATTGATTTTTAATTTTTTTTTACCATAGGCCGGTTACTGACCCGGGGTTTTTGCCCATTCTGTTTTGCGTTCACTTTAGCCTCCCTGAGATGCAGGGGTTGCTATTGATTTCTTTATTAACGTAAACCATTAATATATTTGAATCAATGTCACGCTTAATGCATTTTTGATTATTCACTCATCCTGAGTCAATCGATGCAGTGAGACGCCGAGATTTGGATCTGCAGCATGAAATCACAGGGCTTTGAACCCTTCATGGAATCACTCACTTGACTCCGAAATAAAATAGTAAGATTAAACGAGAACTTACCAGTTTGAAGTTTGATCTTGATTTTATGAGGAGTTACATTAGTGATTACGTGCCCTCCACGCCCAACCCTCTCTCATAAAGATCATGTGGTAGTTCTCAGGTTGCTAATCTTACTATGTTATCTGTGATTTCATACCGCTGCTTTGAAGATTGACGTGCATGCGCACTGGCTGCGCTTCTTCACGTAATCACCAGCGTAACTCCTCATAAAATCAAGATCAAACCTCAAACTGGTAAGTTCTCGTTTAATCTTACTATTTTATCTACAACATTTTAAAAAATGTTTTGAACAGTACAGCCGTGGAGGAGGTCCATCCAGAAAGGAAGTGCCTATGTTGTTCTATAATTCTCATTTTCCTTGTTCTCCCCTTCTCTATGTTTCTCCTGCTTCCAGTGGATCACAGGAAAGCTGGTGGCAAGAGCTAAGATATAACAGTGGAGAACTTGCCATTTGGTGAGAACTAAAGAACTCCTCCATAGTGGTCCAGGCAGCAGAATCATTCTTTGACAATACTAATGGCGTATTCAATGACCGCTTGTGCATTGGCTGGGCATTCATTGTCAGCATGTAGTCCTTGTCTCCTTGGATTGTGTATTGGTGGCCACATCAGAATGTGTGAAGCCTCATGAGTGGCATGCTGGCACTACAGTTACTACTGCTGCCTCACATCTCCAGAGGTCAGGATCAGCCCTGGCCTTGGATGCTGTCAGTGAAGAGATTGCACATTCTCCCTTTGAGCACATGGGATTCCTCCTTTCAGAGCCCAAAGAATAATTGGTAAGTTAATTAGCATTTGTAAGTTACCCTGTTGTAAATTGCCTTTTTTACTGTTAAATTGCAAGAAGCATCAAATAATTGATGAGAGTGTGTGAAACAGAATAGATTCTAACAAGAAACGAGGTGGGGTAATGAATTTGGGATAGCTTCTCTCTAAGATGGGATAAATGATCTTTTGCTGCATTGCTATAGGAAAAAGATTATAAGATGAAAGGCTTGGATAAAGTGGATGTGGAGAGGATGTTTCCACTAGTGGGTGAGTCTAGGACTAGTCACAGCCTCAGGATTAAAGGACATTCCTTTAGGACGGAGATGAGGAGGAAATTATTTAGTCAGAGGGTGGTGAATGTGTGGAATTCTTTGCCATAGAAGGCTGTGGATGCCGTCAATGCATATTTTTAAGGCAGAGATAGATAGATTCTTGATTTGTATGGGTGTCAGGGGTTATGGGGAGAAGGCAGGAGAATGGGGTTAGGAGGGAGTGATAGATCAGCCATGATTGAATGGCAGAGTAGGCTTGATGAGCCGAATGGTCTAATTCTACTCCTGTCACTTATGACCTTATTAGTGGATGGCCCTTGATACCCACTAACCCTGGACAATGTATGAGGTTGAATCTCTGCATTAGGAGATTGAAAACTGTGGGGAGAGTTAAGGATTCATTTTTGTATGCCCTCATCCGGCACCGATTGGTCCATACTGTCGCTAATTCCCATCTGGGCCAGCACTGCTTGCCCAAAGGGTGTTAATGTTTGCAGCCATGCCTCCCCCCTTCCAGTTCTTTATTCTATTAAATAATCACAAATTTCTGCAATAAAGGGTGAAGTGTGTCAGTGAGCATTGTGCAATATATTCAATTGATGTAGTGAAGCTGGGTGAAAAAAATGAAGACGGGTCCTGACCTGAATAGTCACCTATCCTTGATCTCCAGAGATGCCACCTGACCCACATTTGAGTTATTCCAGCACTTTGTGTTTTTTCTTTGGATAAGCAATTTCCATCTTGCACGAAGCTGTGAGATGAGTGTCTGAGAATCGCAACAGTGCAGAGAGTGTGAAGCTGATTTAAAGCATGGATTAAGTCAGAATTATTGCATATAGGTAATTATCATGCTGCAAATTGAGCAGTGGTTAGGAGTATAAATGCAATTGTTGGAAACACAAACTGTTGGAGAAACTCAGTAAGTAAGCCAGCATCTGTGGAAGAAGGCTCTATATCCTAAACTTCATCTGTACATTTCCCCCCACAGATGTTGCTTGACTCACTGTGTTCCTCCAGCAGTTGTTTTTTTTTTGTGATCCAGATTCCTTTGTCTTCAGTCTCGTTGTATCTCCATGTTAGAAAATAAAATTTGAAGATAAACTCACTGACATGGAACGTCGTATCAGATTACTTAACTATTTCCTGTTCAGCATTTGTGCTCCTAGAATTGTATTTGAAACACCACCTCAATTTTTTGCTTACTTAAAGATCAGAAAGATCCTTTGCTACCACAGCTGCTCCTGCACCAAATAACCCCTGAGGACATAATAAATCATCCCTAAACCCCACTTCTATCAGCAAGAAACCTGGTGTGCAGTCTGGGAAGGTTCTCCCCGCAAAACATTTTCTGTCCATTCTCTCCACGGATGCTGCTTGATCCGTTGAGTTCCACAAGCACTTTACTTTTGTTCAAGCCCCCAGTGTAATGTATAAAACCTTGTGTGCACTCTCCAAAACGGTTAGCCTTTGCAGACTTTTCCATGTTGTCTGGAGAAATATTCTCACCTGCACCTCCCCTTTAAGACATTCAGGATGCCTGTAAGAGGCACCAGGTACTTGTGACACCATGTCCTTTGTTTAGCTAATCAATGGTGCAGGAATTACCAGATCCACACCAGTGACTGAGAAAATTGGCAGGTAGCATATATCTTGGTGTTGATTGCATCTAGGGTTTCTTGGTCTCAACAGCACACCGGGGCAGTGCATTTATCTACCAAACCATCAGAGGGAGCAAGGATTTGTAATGTGACTTAATGTAAGTCTTTGATTAATGTAGAACATATTAGCCAAGGCTGATGAGAAAAGTGGTCAAATTGATCTGGTTATTATATTACAATAGCAGCTTAACAGTTAAATTAAACAATCTGTCTCTGAAATTTAAGCCTTTGTCTGGGTCCAGGCTAACCCCCAACTGAGCATCGGATTTAATGGTCTTGTTATGCTATCAAAAAATACTCTCTGTGTTCACTTTATAAAAAAACAGGAAACGTAATTCCAGTTTAGAAGTCCACGAACAAAGCCTGAACTTTATTTTCACTATAACACTGCCTCAAAGCTAGGATCAGTGGATTATATTTCCTCAAAAAAATGATTTTTATATTTCTCCTTCTGTTCCCTTGTAATGGGCCACAGCGGTTCATTATTTTTCTTTTTTTTTTGTTAAAAAAAGTCTCATCCATTCCAACTCCTTCCTATTACACTTAAGAGAAAAGTCAGATTGAGTAAAAACAAATGCAGCTGTTTCAGCTTATAAAGATGACACTGTGGAATGTGTTAGTGAACCTTGGCTTCCTGAGCATGCTCCAGGGTATGAAACAGCTCTCAACTGTATCTCGATGCAGAACCATTGATTTCAAAAAGAGACTAAAATTATATAATGCTGTTTTGCCCAGTGAACAGCAGCCGGGGATTATCATTGGATTAATACACAATGGTAGCACCGTGGCTGTTAATCTTTCACTGTACCCATTGCTTTAATGGAATACTCAGATGCATTGGCCATTGGCTACGAAGCCTGATGCTTGCAGCTGGAGATTCAATAATCTTGCATGGAAGAGGTTTCCAGACTCTTATCTCATTTCAGGCCTGCAATGTTGATTATAAAGCAGTTGAACTTTATTCTTGCAGTTTATGACATAATTGAATCCCTTGATAAGATTACTGCCTTGTATTCTTGCTCAGATATCCACTTATTTATTGTTAATTAGTCTTTTGCCAACTGTGTGCGATTTTATATAGACATATCAGCAAGTCTGAAAACAGAGGTAGTGGCTTACTAAGAAATATTGTTTTGAGATATTTCGTGCATTAGCTTGGTTGTCCTGTTCAATCTGTCTGTTTCTAGATATAAGCTAGTTTTTTGATGGAACTGAGATTGTCTGGTATGTTAAATTAATTCATATAATGTACATTTGCT
This sequence comes from Okamejei kenojei, assembly GCA_035221665.1. Taxonomy (NCBI): domain Eukaryota; kingdom Metazoa; phylum Chordata; class Chondrichthyes; order Rajiformes; family Rajidae; genus Okamejei; species Okamejei kenojei. Next base: position 74,715,483 of record CM069133.1, on the reverse strand, counting down.
ATTATTTAAAACCAATGGCACCAGCTTTATTTCCCCACTGTGTGAGTTTAGAAATAAGCTCAAATGAAATTCCTCTTAATAGTGTTCTTAATAGTGCTGTCACGTTAAGACACATTATACTGATATTACTTAAAGGAAAACAACATGAATGATTTTGACTTCACCCCTATCTTTGGTTAAAAGGAGATTACAGCAAGATTATCATCTCCAGAGACAAGACTGTCCGACAAGAATAAATATTTCCAATAGTTGTGTGGTGATCTCCCAGCAGGACAATCAAACAAAAACAGGTAGTAGCTAGCCTTTTGATTTTCCCTCACTTCTACAGAAGAGAAACAAACATTGGGACTTATGAAAAGTGATATGCTGGTGGAATCGGCAACTTACAAGCATGGCACAAAGAATCATTTTTAACTCTATCGTACTCTTGCTATAGGACTCCCTGTAAAAAGCAAAAACACACTCATAATATAATCCTGAGAATTTCTTCTCAATCATATAACTTGTACAACCATCTATGGCAAGGTTGGACCATCTACGTGGCCAAATTAAGCATCCTGTCAGCAACATTTCATTTATCCCTATGTGTGCAGTAACTTGATCATTCATCAAACTACAGTGGTGTCTCAGAATAAAATGGTAGCTGCCATATGTAAGATTTATATTCTTACTTGCTTGTATTAATATATTACCAGCAGTGCTAGCTGCTGTGGGTATATCACACCGTTTGGCCTAGAAATCCTATTGGATCATGTAATTTTTTTTGTCCATTCATGACCAATTTTTATTGCAAAGATAATGGTGTGCTTCAAGGGAGTGCTCTTGAGAAAAAACTGCAAGAGATTCCCTGTGAGGTTGCACAGATAGGCCATTGAGCAACCACAGTGATGTCAAGTTGCATGCAGCATATGTTTTGATATCCCTTACATACGTTTATCAGGCTAGCTAGAAAGTATTATCTTAAATAGAGCCGTTGAGATAAAGTCCAATGTGTTCATACAGGTGGGCCTTCCTTCAAGCAGTTTTTGTTCTTCTTCACTACCATTACCCTCCTTCACTCTTGGCCCCAGTCATCTCTCAAGGTGGAAAATCCTCTGTGTGCACCAAGTGAGCAAGATCTATTTCATTGAGATCACATCTACCCTAGCCAACAATTTGCCTATCAGGGCACCAACGATAGACACAAAAAGCTGGAGTAACTGAGTGAATCAGGCAGCATCTCTGGAGAAAAGGAACAGGTGACATTTCAGGCCAAGACCCTTCCACCACCCTGACTGAGGACATTTGTTACTGGCCCTGATTTGCCCTGGTCTTTTCTTGCTTCAACCTCTGAAACCCACCCCCTATGAAGAAGGGTACCGACCCAAAACGCCACCTATCCTTTTACTCCAGAGATGCTGCCTGACCAATTGAGTTACTCCAGCACTTTGTGTCTATCTTTATTATAAAGCAGCATCTGCAGTTCATAGTTTCTACTCTGTTCTGTTCTATGTGCTATATCTTCAGAACCAGGCATATTTTTGTTGCTGTGCCTATGGATGTGGAGCCACTTTAAGTTTCTCTTTAAGCAGCAGGGTCCTCAGAATATTCCTCAGAATTTATTATTGTACAACTCCAGCAAAGTACAATAAGCATATAAATGAGATGGTCAAACACAATATCATTTACTTTGTGGCCTAAGAATTAGTACTGGCAATGTTATGGAATTGGAGATATTCAGCGATCTCTGCAAATATATCACAGTGCAGGGGGAAAATAAATGGAGAGGAGTGTTTTCCTTCAATTATCTGTCCAACGAGGATGGCTTTTATTTTTTTTTAATTTAGAATGGCTCTCAGATAGGTTAAATAAATTACAAATAAGACAAGTGAATGAAAGTGCCAAATTGAAGAGTCACAAAATGCATGAGTGCAGTTAAAGTAATGAAAATGGATTATATCACTTTGTTTAATAGATGAAAAAACATTATTTTACAACGTCTAAACTAAAGGGATCCAAACGTTATTTATAGATTCCAAAGAAGGGTCCCCATCTGAACATCATCTGTCCACTTCCTTCCATAGATACTGCCAGGCCCGCTGAGTTCCTCCAACAGTTTTATTTTTGCTCCTAATTTTCTGCCACACTTATTTGCAATACTGAATATCGTTAAATGAATGCTATTAATTTGAGGGAGTTTAAGCACTAAAGGAAAGTTGTTTAAACTGTGGTCAGATTTATGACTCTATTTATTCTCCTCAGTCTGGTATTGTGGTGTGGTCCAGCCTGCAGCCATCTCCACAGAAGCCATCAATCCTGTCCCTTGGTTGACCCACCAGGAAGCACATTTGAATGATGTGTGAATGGACCTCCCTCAGTTCAGCTTTCTCTCTCTCCCACAGACGAACATGCACGCAACTGTTGAAACTCACCCTCAAGGGGAAAGTTAAGCTTGAACATCAGACAAGGCCAGTATTTGTTCTGGGTTTTCCTCGTTCACAATGAGCAATGAATGATTTTTTTTTAAAGAATTGCTTTTAGAAAATTTAATTGCTACGTGAACTAAATCTTGCTGGAAACTGGCAGCAGTTTTGCAATGAACTGTGGGTATTTACCTCCATCAACGTAAGCAAATTTGGGACATCTGCATTTACGCTTCCAACTGTTGGTGGGCCACATTTGCTGACAGATTCCAGCCAGTGAATCTCTCAGTGTGCTGCACTGCTGGTCTCCACATGGAAGCACAATGGCACAAACTTGATGATTCACCAGCACTTTCTGTTTTGCATGATATAGAAAGAGGCCATGCAACCGATCAAGTCGAAGCCAGCTCTCAGAATAATCTCATCAATCCTATCCCTCCACTTATTTTCTTGAATTCGGTCCTCTCTCAAATCTCCATCAGTTCCACAATGATTCTCTGACCAACCACTGACTTAACACTCGGAATAATTTACAGTGACCATTTAAAGTACAAATATGATAAATTATAATTTTTAATTGCTTACGCATTGTTTTTAATTGTTTACCAACACAGGTGGTTTCTCTTATCATTTTTATTTTGCATTAAAAGTAATTGTTCATTTATTTTTTCTAAAGTTTTTGATAGTTTCTGAACATTGTTCACCAGCGTATCTTTGGGATGCTGGAGGCAATCTAGTAGCAACCCACACAGTTACAGGGAGAAGTGGAAACTGCCCATAGTCAGCACTGGAGATCGGGATTGACCTGGGTAACTGAGGCATCTGGTCAGGCATTCTGAGCCACGTTAGTTATAGAGCAAGGTCCACAAGTCAATGTCCTTCATTGAGGAGTTCATGCCTTTGAGCGGGAAAGACACAGAGGAAAATAATATTTTTTTGTAATTATTTGTGCTTGTAATAATTTTTTAATTATTTAAAAAATCGCAGATTATTCTTGTTCTTTTTAAAGTTTAAAACAATTTCAAGTTTTTTAATACTTCTGAACATCAAGGAAATTCACAAATCACTTCAAATGAAGTTGCCAGGACCAGAGAATCTGAGCTATAGGAAAAGGTTGAGTAGGCTGGGACTCTATTCCTTGGCACTCAGGAGGATGAGTGATGATGTGTATGATGTGTATAAGATCACGAGAGGAATAAATAGGATAGATGCACAATCTCTTGTCCAGAGCAGGTGAATTGAGAACCAGAGGGCATAGGTGGAATGTGAAGGGGAAAAGATTTAATAGGAATCTGAGTGATAACTTTTTCAAACAAAGGGAGGTGGGTGTATGGAACAAGCTGCTAGAGGAAAAATTTTCCCTGCCGACTGTGGGTTAAATTCACCGCAAACCGCAACGTTCCAATCCACCGAGTTCCACTAAAACCCACTCGCAAGTTGATTTTAATTTACGGGAATTAAACACTAAATTCCTTCCATTTGGCCTATAAATTCATGAAAATGAGATTTTAAAATCATGTTATATTATGAATTATTGTGTGAATGTTATTTGGACACAGGCAATTTAAAAATGTTTATCTTTTCTTAAGAAATGGATAGATGTTTAGATCTAGTAATTAAATTTTGTAATTAGCTACAATTAGGTAACTAACTAATTATATGCTTTAATTTCAGGTCATCCAAGTAAGATGGTTTTCATATTTGTTTCAGAATGCTTCAATCTATAATAACTGAAAATTTCATTGACTTCTCTTAATTTTTAAGAAAGTTATGGGCTTTTGACTGTCCTCGATCACAGCTTTTGAGTTAAGTCAATGGAAAGGCAATGGGGAACAAGATGCTTATTTCCGAGTATGAAAATGGCCATAACTCTTTTAATACTGAAGATATGAAAGTGAATTAGGTGTCGAATTAAACTTCTTTTTATGCTTTATCTGATGGGATAAATTGCAGACTTGATTTTTAAAATCTCAAAGTTTTGTAACATTGCTACATTTTGCCAATATTCCTCAAAGCCTTTCCTATCCATGTGGCTATCCACCCTCTGAGGGGGTAACAATTTTACCCTCTGAGTGAAAGTGTTATCCCTCAGGCCTGTTATATCTTTATTTCCAAAGGTTTACTCAGCAGATTTATGGATGGGGCTTGTTCCGGTTCTCCTACCGGGCCTGATTACATTGCACAAGCCCTAAACAGTGCCCAGAATTTTGCCAATCAAGTCCAGGGCAATTTGGTTGCAAATGCAGCATTGCAGGTTCAAAATAGTTTGCAGTGTTAGAAATGCACATTTTATAGAATTATAGAAATGATACATTATCATGTTGTCATGGAATTATATGGCATGGACAGAGGCTCTTTGCCCCAACTCATCCAAATCGGGCAAGATCCCCATCTAAACTAGTCCTATTTGTGCGCTTTAAAAATATTCTATCCAGGTATCTATCCAAATAACTTTTAAATGTTGTTGTTGTTCCGATCTCAACCACTTCTTCTGACAGCTCATACCACATATGTACTACCCTCTGTGTGAAAACATTGCCCCTCAGGTTCCTATTAAATCTTTTCCCTCTCGGCCCACCAGTTCTTGATTCCACAACCCTGGGAAAAAGGCTGCACGCATTCACTCTATCTGTGCCACACATTACTTTATACACATTTATAAGATTCATCTTCAGCCTCCTATGCTCCAAAGAAAGAGTTCCAGCTTGCACAGGATCTTCTTATAACTTATCTCTCAAGTCCCGTACATGGCCTGGTCCTGCAAATACAACCAATAGCTATATGGTCATCGAGATATGCAGAATGGAAAAAGGCCCTTTGTCCATGCCGACTGAGATGTCTTATGTAAGCCAGCTCCATTGCCTGCATTTGACCCATACCCCACAAAATCTTTCCTTTTCATGTATCCGTCCAAGTGTCTTTTAAATGCTGTTAAAGTACCTGCTGTTAAATCTACCTCCTCTGACAGCTCTTTCCATATACCCACCACCCTCAGTGTGGAAAAGTTGCTCCTGAGGTTTGTTTTAAATTAAGAATGAGGAGTATTAGATATTATGGGACACACAAAGGTTGATAAATCCCCAGAGATCTGACTCAGTTTGCACTGGGAAGCAAGGGAGGAGATTGTTGCACCTTATCAGTTATAGGCGAGGTTGCAGAAAAATGGAAAACAGCTCATGCTATTCCTTTATTCAAGGAGGGCAGTATGGATAGGCCAGATGACCAGGTAACTGTTTAGTTTAGTTTATTATTGTCACATGTACCAAGGTACAGAGAAAAGGTTTTGATGGCATGCTATCCAGTCAAAGAAAATACTATACATTAATACAATCAAGCTGTCCAGAGTGTATAGAGAAAGGATAAAGGGTTCAATATTTAGTGCAAGATATAATATTAAAGTCTGATTGAAGATATTTCAGAGGTCTCCAATGAGGTAGATGGGAGGTCAGGACTATGCTCTCTGGCTGATGAGAGGACCGTTTACTTACAGCTGAGAAGAAACTGTTCCTGAATCTGGAGATATGTGTTTTCAAACTTTTGTATATTTTGCCTGAGGGGAGAAGGGGGAGTGACCTCTTATGGTGGTGGCCTTGATGAGGCAGCATGAAGAGTAGATGGAGTTAATGGAGCGGAGGTTGGTTTGTGTGATGGTCTGGGCTACATTCACAAATCTTTGCAATGTCTTGTCTTGGAAAGAGCTGTTCCCAAACCAGTCTGTAATGCATCTTGATACGATTCTTTCTGTGGCACATCTGTAGAGGTTGCTGATGATTGTTGGGCATATGCTGAAATTATTGAAGAGAATTCTAAAGGATAGACCTATGAACATTCGGAAAGATAGAGGGTGATCAGGCACAGTCAGCATAGGTCTGTGTGCCTCCCACATTCATTTGATTAGTTTTTTTGAGGATGTAACTAAGAAGATTAATGAAGGCAGGTTGATAAGATGTTGCCTATATGGACCTCGGTAAGGCATTTAGCAAGGTAAGCTGGTCCAGAATATTAAGGCACATGGGTGACGTTTTGGGTTCAGAACCGAAACATCATCCGTTCCTTCTCTCCAGAGATGCTGCCTGTCCTGCTGAGTTACTCTAGCATTTTGTGTCTATCTTCAGTGTAAACCAGCATCTGCAGTTCCTTCCTACATGTTAAAGCACATGGGATCCAAAGCAATTTTGTTAACCGGACACAAAATTAGCTTGGTGATAAGCAATAGTGATTGGAAATCTGTGACCAATGGTGTACCAAAGGTCTTACAGTTTGGCCCATTCTTGTTCATGAGATCTTTATTTGTGTTTTAGTTTCAGAAATAACCATGCCAACCAGCGACCCCCACACATTTACACTATCCTACACATACTAGGGACAATTTACAATTATATCAAGCCAATTGACCTACAAATTTATGGAGTATGTGAGGAAACTGGAGATCCTGACGAAAACCCATTCAGGTCACGGGGAGAATGCACAAACTCCATTCAGGCAAGCACCCATAGTCAGGATCGAACCCGGGTCTCTGGCGCAGAAAGGCAGCAACTCAACCACTGTGCCACTGTGCTATTAACGACTTCAAAGTAGGAGGTACGATAAATACATTTGTGGTTACATAAATGTCAGTGGTGTTGTGGATAGCAAGAAAGGTTGTCTAAAGCTACACCAAAATATAGATCAGATTGAAAGATAGATAAAGCATTGGCATATGGAATTTAATCCCAGCAAGCGCAAGGCCATGCATTTTTGGAAGTCAAATAGCATTAGAACACATGCAGCAAATGGTAAGGCAGAAAGGAATGTTGGTAAACAGAGGGACTTTGCAGATCAAGTTTTATATCTCGGAAAGTGCCAACAGTAACTCCCCACATAACTCTCCAAAGCCTGCCCTCCAGGTACATGGCTCAAGTCAGGTGTGTTAAGGAATACCCTCCACTTGCCTGGTGGGCTGCAGCTTCAGCAGCATTCAAGGTGCATGCAGGATATAGTAGGTCGCTTTGATGGGCACCCCATCCACAATTATTCACTCACTCCACCACTGACACACAGTAGCAGGAGTTTGTAACATCTATTGGATGCACTGCAAAAACTCACTAACACTGCAGACCGTACTTTCCAAATCTACGACGTCTTCCAGCTAGAAGGACATGGCAGCAAACGCATCAGACACCACCACCGAGAAATCGCCCTCTAAGCCACAAACCATTCCTAACTCGGACGTATATCACCATTCCATGACAATTTCACAGTGAAAGTCCTGGAACTCATTCTGTAACACAATTTTTGGTATTCCCACACCTCAGGAGATGCAGTACTTCAAGAAGGCAGCTCGACAACAGCTTCTCAAGAACAATTAGGGATGTGCAAATAGTTGCTAGCTTAGCCTATGAATCCCACCTCACTTGAATGGATAAAAAATGATTAAGCTACTGAAAAATATCTGCAGTTCCAAACAATTGTTCGAGAGACACGAGGGAGAATCCCACAATCGCAGATGGGAAATTTAAATTCAAGTAATTAAATCAATCTGGAAATTATATTGAAGCTTGGCTAAACTACTGGATTATTGCACATCACTTGTTACAGACCTCCTTCTCTCCAGTGATGCTGCCTATCCCACTGAGTTACTCCAGTATTTTGTGTCTATCTTTGAAATCAATTGGTTAGCTCTCCCTGGATCCCATGCACTCCAGTCTAGACTACTTCAGTACCTTGTCAAAGACCTAGTCAAAGACCTTGTCCATGTTGATAATATCTACCTTACTCCCTCATTAAGCATCTCAGTCATCTCCTTCAAAAATTCAGTCAAATTAGTGAGACACAATTTCCCATTCAAAAAGCTATGCTGCCATTGGTTTGAAGAAGGGTCTCGACCCAAAATGTCACCCATTCCTTCTCTCCATGAGCCTGTTCCGCTGAGTTACTCCAGCATTTTGTGTCTATCTCCTGACTATCCCTAATCAGTCTTTGCCTCGATTCAGGACTTTCAGTTTTCACTACTCCTATCCTTTTCATAAATATTTAAAAATGAGCATAATTATGATCACTGGTCCCAAAGTGCTCCGACACTTACACTTTAATACCTGCCCTGCCCAAGAGAAGGTTGTGTTTAGCCAAGTCTCAGGTAGACTTATCTGTATATTGATTGCGAAAAGTTTCCTGAACAATTAATCTAATTCTCCCCTTCAAAAATCATGGCACTAAGCCACTACCAGTCTTTGTTTGGAAAGTTAAAATCTTCCACTATTATAACCATATTATTCCTCTAATTCCCACTGGCTATTGGGAGCCTATATTTCAATCCCATGAAAGTGATCATAACCTAATTATTTCTCCATTTCACCCATGTAGCCCCACTGGATAATCCCCAGCAATAATCCGTATATCTACTACCATGATATTCACCCTAATCAAAACACAACTCCTCCTCCCCTCTTACCTCCACCTATATTACTCCAGTCCCATTTGTACCCCAGAACATTGAGCTAACAGTCCTGTTCTTCCCTCAGCTGTGTTTCGATAAGAGCTATGATATTCCAGTCCCATGTACCTATCAACACCCTGAGTTCATTTGCCTTACCTGTATGGCCTCTTGCACTGAAATAAATGCAGTTTAACCCATCAGTCTTCCCTTGCTCTCTGCTGTCCTCGTTCTGGGTCTGTCTAATGAACTTGCTCTCTTTAACCTCTATTCGCCTCAATCTGCCTCACTATTTTGTGTCCCACTCAATAACAATTTAAATTGAAATATCGCTTGTGGTCAACCATTCCCCCAATTCATACCGTTGGTGAAGCGAAATGTTGTGAATCCATAGCAAAGATAAACTGACAACGGTGACACATGGAACTGCAGATGCTGAATTTTTAAAACGGAGATTGATAGGTTCTTGATTAGGTGTGTCAAAGGAAAGATGGGGAAGGCAGGAGAATGGGGTTGAGTAGAGGGAAAAATAGATCAACGATGAATGGCGCAGCAGACTCAATGGGCCAAATGGCCCAACTCTGCTTCCATAAGTTATGGTCATGATATACCTGTGATAAGAGATTCATTTTTGAACAAGGGCATGAACAGATTTTTTTTTCTAGTTTTTGAAGTAACATTCATACTTGTCCTTACTGTTATTAGCTAAGTGTGCATGTTTCCATTACTTTACTGCAAATGCTTGTGGATGATTATTTTGGGTGTTCTGGGCCCAATTGCATCCTTTATTTAACAACTAATCCAAAAAGCCTGTGATAATACAACGGCTCATCAGTATCAGTACTCCACCAGCACGTCAACCTGGAGTTTGAGTCCAAATCTCATGTGAAACTCAAACCCATAAGCTTCTGTCTCAAAGGGTAGAGTGCTTCCACTAAGCCACAGCTGATCCACAGCGGGAAGAAAGAAGCAAATGACTCAGGGGAAGTGATTATCATAATTATGTCACATGTGATTTACCACAATGTTGCAAACAATTTAAAACAAGGTTTGCACATTAATGGTGGTGGTTAAGGACCTTAAAGGAGCTAGCATACACTGAAGATAATAAGGAAAATCCCAGCCCAGAAGAAAGATTTCAACCGACAAGGAAGTAAGGTGCGGAAGTCACCATAGGTCTATAAACTCTGCCGGATTTAATCCTTATATTAGGCCTTATATTAATTATACAGACTCATTGCAGAATCCGATGTAAACAATGGAGGCTTCCTTTGTTGCCACACCCAAGATATACCGGGTACACTCAAATCTATACACAGCAGAAAACATGTATTTTACTTCGGAGTCACATGAGTGATTCCGTGAAGAACCCCGCCAGTCGGCATGCGCGTCATTACATTTGACGCATGGCACAGCGACCGGTTGGGAGGAGCATCGCTCCTCCAGCAGTAAGTTTTAAAAAGCCTCAGGTAAGTGTAAAACTTAGTCGGAGGTCGTTTTCTGCGCTAGATAGTTTCTTGTTTTATGAGTAAGTCCAAGTATGGAGAAAACGTCATGGGTGAAGTCGAGGCGAGCCGCCGGGAAAGTACTGATGGAAGCCCGCGGAAGTGCGGGTAGCGGGCGGCCGCCTAGCTCACCTACAGAGGCTAGCAGTACGGCCAGCGACTGCAGACTTGGTGCCTGAAAGCACCATGGCTGCTCCATTGGGGTGGAAAGCTACCAAAAAGTCTGCACGGCCCATGGACTCTGACGAGTCGGGTTGGGAGGGTTCCCCTCTGGGAAGGGATAACGTCTTGGGACGGTTATCCAGAATGGAGATCCTAATGGAGAGGATGCTACATCTAGACACACTCCAACAGGAGGAGTTATGTCAGCGTTGGCCTATGGGAGAGCCCGCGTCAGCAGCGCCTGAAATAGGGCTGCTTAACGTCTCCCTCTTGGAGGAGGAGAGCGTGCGTCAGTGTTATTCTGACATCGAGTCTGAGGGTATAGCCATGGGGCATACCCCAAGGGTTCAAGGGCAAAAGTCAGAGGTACCTTCCCTGGCAGCAAGATTTGCCATCCCAACAGACTCAGGGGAGCCGCTGGGTGAAGAGTTGGCTGCAAGTATTAACTACTTGGCTTCACACCAGCTTCAAGAGCTCCTTATCGATGAAACAGCCAGAAAGTATGAGACACCGTCGAATTATGTCCTACTCAAAGTGCAGGCTGTGAACCACGCCATACGGGGTCATATGAGCATAGGCATAAGGGCTCAGGAAATGAGGCTTCAGAGGGTGTTGAAGCTCCTCGCCTCGAGCATTACAGCATTCACCAGGTCGGTGGATGGAGGGCACCTGTCTGATGTACAGCAGGATACCCTGGCCCCCATGTGTAATACGTACTTCGAGATCAACTGTCTGAAGAAAAGTGCCGTCCGCCCCACCATCAACCCGAAGTTCGCTGCTCTGTGCAAACCGAGTAATATTCAGCAACCAAATCTGCTGTTTGGTGAAGACCTCGCAAAGAAGAGTCAAGGAACTGGACGACGAGGCAAAGACGGTCGGACTTATTAAAGTACCGTTGAGTGCCAGAGCGCTACAGCGGCATTATCCCTTTTAAACGGCTTGCTGAAACCGGGACAGGTCCAGGACCAAGTCGGACATTCACCAATGTGTGCAACTGCCGCACGCCAGCACGGGCACAGGCGAACATGCCTTTTACCAGAAACAGAGGGCAGAGAAACCCACAGGTAACCATGGAGGTAGGTGGGTCTGGTTCTTGTAGGAACATATTAAGTGGGAATCACTTACAAGTTGGAGGAAGATTAAACTTGTTTCTCAAGGAATGGTATGGGATAACATCAGATTTGTTTATACTGCATAGTATACAAGGGTTCTGAATTCAATTCCTTCCTGGTTTGTGTCCTCCCATACAGCATACCCCAAGTCGGGCACTCATTTTCTCACAAAAAGAGAATTTGGTGGTACAAGCTGAAGTTGAAAAATTATATAAAAAAGGGGTAATTGAGAAGACACATTATCAATCTCAACAATTCGTGTCTAATATTTTTCCTAGGCCAAAAAAGGATGGGGGATGTCAAATCATACTTGACTTGACAAGTCTTAACCCTTATGTGCAGTATAAACATTTGTTACTGCCAAACAACTCGTTTCCAGAGGATGTTACATGGCATGTATAGATATGAAAGATGCATATTACTCAGTGCCTGTTCATAGGGATCATCGGAGATATTTGAAATTTAGTTGGCTAAGACAATTATGGCAATTTAAAGCACTGCCTAATGGGTTAACCTCTGCACCTAGATTATTTACAAAACTGTTAAAACCAGTATTGGGGCTACTACAGACTCAGGGCCATATTGTAATGGCTTATTTGGATAATATATTGATAATAGGAAAGACCCGAGCAACAGCTGAATTATCAGTCTCAGTTGTTAAACTCTTATTTGAGAGATTGGGGTTCCTCATTCATCCACTTGAATCCAAATTGATACCAGTTAAAGTGATTGATTATTTGGGATTCACTATTAACTCAACTCAACATGATAGTGACTTTGCCAAGGGGCAAGAGATTAGATTTAATTGAAGGCTGTAACAAGCTCATGGAGGAGCAACAACCTTAAATTGGACAGGTAGCCAGCCTGGTTGGCAAAATAGTGGCTGCCTTTCCAGCCATTATGAACATCTCAAATTGCTCCAGCAACATTCTGGTTGAGTAACTCTCAGTTGTTATACAGATTGATGTTAGTGCCTTAGGTTGGGGTGCTACAGATACCATCTCTAGCTGTGGAGGCAGATGGAATATGCATGAGGCATTGATTCTTCAATCACATGGAATTCATTATTTAGAGCTATTGGGAGCATTTTATGGGCTTAAAGCTTATTGTATAACCATGAGTCACCTACATGTTCAACTTCAGATTGACAACACTCCGGCAGTAGCGTATGTTAATCACATGGGTGGAATCAAGTCAGAATCTTGTGATAGATTGGTTAATCTTATTTGGCACTGGTGCATTACAAGAAATAGTTGGGTTTCAGCTACCTACCTACCAGGTAGACTCAATATGGTGGCAGACACCAGGTCATGCAAATTCAATGACAACACAGAATGGATGTTGAATCATGAAGTATTTAATTATATTGTTGTTCGATATGGGATGCCAGATATCGATTTGTTTGCATCCAGACTCAATCACCAGTTACCTAAATATGTTTCATGGGAACCAGACCCTGAGGCAGTAGCGCTAGATGCATTCTCGCTACATTGGGGTTTTTATATGCATTTCCTCCATTTTGCCTCATCAGTCGGTGCTTGCTCAAGATCAAGCAGGACTCTGGAGTGTTGGTGGTACCCGACTGGCCTACTTAGCCATGGTTCCCTCTCATTTTGGACATAATAACACAGCCAATAATGGGTGTTCCGAAACGCAGTGACCTACTGGTACACCCTGTAACTGGAGATTTACATCCATTACATGATCGTATTGATCTGTTAATTTGCAGATTCTGAGGAGCCACACCTGGGGCTTGGACTATGGATCAAGCCGTGGATGTGATTGCTGCGGCCTGCGGGGATAGTACCAAAAAACAGTATACCTCTCATATCAGGAAATAGGAGACATTCTGTTCACAGGGGAACATTGCATATCACACGGCATGCTTCTCAGATGTGCTAGAATTTCTGTCAACGCTATATTTTGATAAAGGATTGAGCTATAGTGCCAGGAGTGCCCTGTCATCATACTTATGGCTGGAGTTCGAACAACATTCAGTTAGATCTCACCCTTTAATATCCCGGTTTATGAGGGGTATTTTTAATTCCAATCCCCCTAGACCCAGGTACTCATAAATCTGGGATGTGAGTGTGGTGTTTTCACTGCTTCACCTGTGGGGTCCAGCCACATCCCTGTCTTTGCCCAAAATCACCCTTATGGTGGTCATGCTCATGGCGCTGGTTTCAGCACAACGGGTCCAGACGTTGCAGAAGCTGCGACTGGACAGGATGGTATCATCTGATAATAACTTTACATTTTATATCTATGATTTAATTAAACAGAGCAGACCAGGGATGTCGGGGTTCAAGGTTATATTTTCAGCATACCCCACGGATTTAAGACTGTGCGTAGTGTCGTACTTGCTATATTATATTAAGGTCACCAAGAGCCTTAGAGGTTCGGAATCAGCAGTACTTATTAGCCACAAAAAAACGCATATGAAAGTGTTGGTTCAGACCATCTCAAGGTGGCTGAAACAGGTTCTCGTGACTGCAGGAGTGGACACTGACCATTTTAAATCTCACTCCGCCAGGGCGGCATCAACGTCAGCAGCCAGGGCAATGGACGTCCCTCTGGACCATATCCTCGCGGCCGCAGGATGGTCAAATGAACTGACTTTTCAAAGGTTCTATAACAAGCCGCTTACTGAACCGGGGGTATTCGCCCAATTCATTTTAAGTTCTGTTTTATAGTTCCCCCTGGGAGAGAGGGGTTGATATTGTTTATTTGTTAAATAAACCGTTAACGTTTCAAATCAATGTCATGATTCAATGCATTGTTTTATTCACTCATCCTGAGTCAATTGCTGCAGTGAGACGCCTGGATTCGTATCTACGGCATGGAATCACAGAGCTTTGAAATCTTCGCTCATCGTAACTCCTCATAAAATAAAGATCAAACTTCAAACTGTTAAGTTCTCCTTTAATCTTACTATTGTTTTTATAAAGAACATGCAAGAGCATTCACTAACAATGGTACACAACTTGAAGAAACAGAACTATGCAGTGACTTAGAAATTCATCCTCACCAGAAAAGTTACATTTAAGCTGAGCTACACTTTGGACCTTTACAAAGCCCTGACAAATCAAATTCTACTCGAAGGAGGTCAAGACATTGTATAGGTGATTTTTGCAAATTCGCACAAAGACTATTCTTTCACAGAGTGTGCAATGCTAGAGCTGGTGGAGGAAGTCTGGAAGGCCATGTAATACCAGGATGGATAGAACAAGGACTGGGGAAGGAGTGGCGAGAAATGGGGAATGAGGATCAAGCCTCCAGTGTACGCCTGGAACAGGGATTATTCGATTTTCCCTACAACAAAGCAGGAAGCAGGCATAGCTGGGCCCACCACACTCGAGTGCCCATGGATACGCCTTTGTTTTGGAGGAAATGGGAGGAGCCGAAGAGGTTGTTAAGAGATTCCTGTTGTGATTCATCCTAATGTGATATCCCACATGTTTGCCCTACACATTATATGATTATCAATGTGTACAGTGTCCGTTATTTACTTAAGAAGAAAAACAAAAATGGGATAAAGAGGTATTTAAAGTGAGTGGGTCACAATTTTTTCCACAACTCTCCATTTATTCAAGAATGCCTACTTCATGCTGGAAAGAGGAAAACATTCTTGGTTTAGTGTCCCTCTGAATAACATCTTTATATGTTGATAAGCATTTCTACAAAACATTACAATACAATAATACTTTATTAGCCAAGTATGTTTTGCAACATACAAGGAATTTTTTTGATTTGCCAAATTGTCAGTCATAAAATAAAAAGCAACAGAACACACAAAATCTCTTAGATTTTAATAAACATTCACTGGATCCAGTGGATGACTCATGTTCCATGGGGTGTGTGTATGGGCCGGGGGTGTTGGGGGTGGGTGTTTGTTTTTTGTTTTTTGGTATTTTAGGTTGGTTGGGCGTTTGGTATTTTGGGGGTTGCTGTGTTCGGGTTGGGGGTGTTTTTTGTTGGTGGGTTTGGGTGGTGTTTTTTACTGTGATGATAGTTTTGTGTTTTTTGTTGTTTAGGTGTTAAAAAGTTCAATCTCTACCCTTTCTTTGTTCTCCCGCATTCGGGGGGACTTCTCTCAAGCCTTCCATTGACGGAGATGATGATTTTGATTTTGATCTCTCGTAGCCGGTGCCATTTGGGCCCTCCACATCGGGGCGATCAAAGCTCCCGCATCAGGGGGATGGGGGATGGCAGCTCCCGTTGTCAAGCGAATTGTACCACCCGGGTCATGCTGGTCAAACCTTCTGTGTCTCGTTGAAGCTCCGACATCTACGGTTTCCTCCCAAGACTGCGACCTCTTGATGTAAAGTCCACAGTCCGCGATTGGGTTTTGTTGGAGTGATCTCAGGCAAAGGGATCAGCTCTGATGGTATTTTTAATTTATTCTTAGCACGCCCACACTCGGTGGGGCCCCACGTTGGGCCCCCCTCACAAAGTGTGTCAGTCCGAGCAGGTAGTCCTCCAGCTCCACGATGTTAGGCAGCAGAGTGACCGGAGATATGATCCGGAAAAGGATTAGAGGGAAGGGAGAAAACAATTTGCATCTCCGGCAAGGTAAGAGATTGAATAAAAAGTTTCCCATAACCCCCTCCACAACACCCTCCCCCTCCCCGCAGATAAAAACAACCGGGATGAACATTTACAAAAACTTTTTTTTTTAAACAAACTAAAAAAAGTAACAAGCAAAAGAAAGATGTTGGCGAGGCAGGCTGGTCAACCTTGTGGCGCCCCTGCTGGTATTATTCTGTGGATAGGTCTTGGTATATAGATAGACATTTCCGATGGGTGGCATGGCAGTTGCAACAGAGATTCAACACAATCTGTGAGCCATCATGTAAGTATGTCATTGTCACAGGACAAGCGAGGTGTTTTTTTTTGGTGTGATAACCCAAGGTCATGGGAGCAACTTGTTTTAGAAGATCTCTACCTGGAGAGATACATGCAACCATAGGCGGAAAAAGGAAAAAATCGGGGGTGTTTGTGGTGGGGGGGACATGCCCCCTCCATGTTTTGAGAGGTGGGGGGGGACAATCTCCCCCCCCCCACCTCCATGTTATGTTTTGGTGTAACCCGGATTTTTTGAAACTAGGACGTGTTAAAAAAATCTAGGAAATAAAAAAAAAATATCTCCGCTTTCGTCCGAGACAGTGGGAGTGGGTGGGAAGAAGTGGGGACTAATGATCGAGGGCGCGATCTTCTGATGACGAGAGAGACGTCGGAGGTCAGCACACAGTTGGTGAGGGGACTTTGATGATTCAGCACGATGATTGGAGGAGGGATGTGTTGGTCAGATGGTCGGGAATTAGGGGGGGGTGATGGGGACTACTTTGCACCTCAGTTATGCTGAGGGTTTTAGAGTAGTAGTTTAGAGGTGCGGTGATTGGAGATTGGAGCACAAGATCATAGAGCGGAGCGGGGTGTGGAATATTTTGACACTGTTCACTGGGGCCTTTTCAATCGCCTGGCCCGGCGCAGTTTTTTTAAAAAGCGACCACCATCATTTGAGGCGATCGAGGCTCCCGATGTTGAAGCCCCTGCTGGACGATGGAAGACCCCGTGGCCGATTTTAAGCTGCGTCAGGCGATGAATGTAGTGATTTGGTGCATAGAAAGCCCCACACGAGCAGGCCACTGATTGAAGCCCCACGATTTGGGGGCGGACGGCGGATAGTAGCAGAAAGCTGCTTGTTGCTGGATTTCAGAGTCAATCACCCAACCAAGGTCAGCTCCCGATGTACCCGGACCGTCCACAGTGCTCATAGCTGAAGCTTGTGTCGTGCATGCATGCAGTCACAAATAAATTGTGTCACCCCCATGTTTTTGATAGCGATTATTTCCGCCCCTACACCTGCATGCAACAATATCTTCATCTCTTCTTGTATCTCATCCTGATATCCCTTCTTTCTTATCTCTATATCTGTCTTTGTCATCCCCCCCAGGCTCACACCCCTGATTCTTGAGATCTTCTCCCATAATATTTGTAATAGCTACCCTGTTTTCCTTTCTTGTCTGCTTTTGACACATTCTTTTCCCATTCTTTCTCTTCCCTGCTTTTTTATGATCTCTTCCACCCATTTTCAAAATCCTCACTAAGTTACTTGCATGTTCGACACCGATGGTATCTATTAAGTCCACTTAAGTACAGGTTGCTGTAGACCTAAGAAAGATTGGTTATCCATTCATCACAAGTGATTCTCGATCTCACTGCTTCCCTCTGTTTTACTCATTGGTGTCAATTCAACCAAATGATGTGCATCATTCAAACCTGGAGCACCTTAGGAATTCAGTGTTTGCATTGATGTATTTATCCAGAGAAGAGAGAATACAGTGAAATCAAAGCTTATTACAGGATTAATAAAATAGATGCCTGGAACCAAAAATGATCATTCAAAGACATGAAGGTTATGTATTAGAAATGTTAATATTATTGTTCGAACAGGTTCATGCCTCATATCTCATTCTTATTATCCTATCCTAATGGGACCGTTTAAACAGATGGTGCCTCAAGCAATTTTCTTTGGAAAAGCATTGTGTGGGTTTATTTGTTGCATTTCCCCTTTATTTGTATTTGTTGACCACTAATTAGAAGCTTTATCCATGCTTGGTACTAATGATGGTTTAGATAATAACGGCTCAGAATAGTACTGGTGCAATGAGTTAAAAATATATTAGAAAAGTACTTTCTGCTACATGAGGGAGGACGTGTACATGGGGACAAAAGGAATAAAATTATTTGTTTTTTTGTTGAGGTTTTTGGTTTTGCTTCGAATGGTAGAGGTAGAGAGTTTAGGAAGTGAGGGATTTAGGTTTTTTAGATTATTAGAGGGTTTAGATGTGAGTTGTTCAGAGTTGCGAAAGGTGAAATGATATGGACTAATCTTGGCTTGGCAGAAGAGAATGGTTTGCAGCCATTGGATTGTTCAGTACAAAACAGGCCCGAGGCCTACCATGCCCTTTGACCCCATTTGTACCATATCTGCACCAATCTCATTTACGTGTATTAGGAATCATGACCTATAACTTATGCTGAATTCAAGTATTTGTCTAGATGCTTTCTAAATGTTGTATGAGAGTTTAGGTTCTGCCTCCCACCTCTCCAGGTGCAGAGTGTGCATTTAGATTTATTTCAACCAGATTTGGCGTGAAAGTATTGTATCCTATTTGATAAGATCCTTTCTTCTAACCCTTTGACCTGTCATCCTTATTGCAACCTTTATGTCTGAAAACTGCCAATAATGTCCAGGTTTCAGGAACAGGGCTTCTTCCCTACAGCCATTTGCCTATTAGACCTCAAAAATAAGCTCTAAACTACATAGACTATTATTGTTTTATTGCATTATTATTGTTTTTTTTTTTTCTAACTATCTAAAATCTATCTATCTATCTATCTATCTATCTATCTATAAACTATCTATCTATCTATCTATCTATCTATCTATCTCTATCTATCTTATTTCTATCCAAACTACTATCTAGCTATCTATCCCCATCCATCCTCTCGTGTGTGTATCGGCTGTGTGGTTTTGTGGGTCTATGTCAACATTCCATTTTTGTTCCGATTTTTGGCCTTTGATCCGCCCCAAAACCACATCGCTCCTCAAACCTTCCGAAATTATTTCCATTCTGCTAGACATTACACTTTACTTCCTAGACATTTACACATTCATTAATTCACTCCTCATACATGAGTTGAACGGTTTTTATGTACACATTTTTTATATTAAAATCCTTCCCCCCCCCCCAAATTTTTCAAAATGTTAAAAAAAAAAAAATTAAATAATAAATAATTAAAAAAATAAAAAAAATTTAAAAATAATAATCAAAAAAGCAACTCTCACCCATTGAAATTGTTGGGTTTGTTGAATGATTTCCATCGTTACGTGATATCACTAATGCCCACCATCCCTCACAGATGTCCAATCGGAAGATGGATTAATTTACATATACCTTTGCTCCAGCCACAGACCCGTCCCCCCCCCCCCCCGCAGCCTGTGTCGAAGCGCATCTAATTCTGTTATATGACTGATCACGATGTGTGGGAAAATAGAGAATTGATGGATGAGGGTGATAGGTAATATGGAGATTAATGTAGAATGCGACTGCCCCTAACCCTCTTCCCCTCCCCATCTCCCTCCTCCCCGCCAACTACGCTCGCGCCGCACCTCTCGCAGCTGAATCTGAATCACCCGCCTGCTCCAACCCTCTCTCTAACTACGCATCGAGCCGCGCCTCCTAACTGCAGCGCGAAATAGGAATCGCCCGCGGGCCCACTCACCGCCGACCTCCTCCCCCCCGCTTTCCAACCCCCCCCCCCCAGTTCTCAAAAAAAGCTCTGCCGAGGATCGGAGAAGATGGAAATATTAATAAGGCGTAAGTTATGCTGAACTCACAGCTGACGCAGCTCGCAAAGCCCAACCCACCTGCGCTCCCCTCCCATGCTCTAGCGCGCACACAGAGTAGTCACATAGGCATGATCTTTTGGTCACAAGCCCCACAGCTCACCACTCCCACGCGAGCAGACTCGGCGTGCTGTGTATGTAGATCCTTGGTCCGAATTGACATCGGAGGTTTTGATAAGGCGACGGGCTACTGGCCTGGATAAAGAATAAAGGCTGACTAAGACCGATTCCTTTATTCGGGAGGTGTAGAAGAAGGGGATTTCCAACAATCTTTTGTTTATGGGGGGAATTGAGGGAGAGGTTTGTAGGTATGCCGGCTAGGGATAGGGGGCAATGGGGGAGGTCACGACGATTACAGGTGAGAATGTGGGAAATAGAGGATGAGAGGTGCTTGGAGTGGGAAATACAAAAATGAATATATGACTGCCCCATTTACACCCTTGGGACTACTCCCCTCCCTCCCCCCCCACTCTTCCCCCTCTCCAAATCCCCTATGTTTCTGTAGCCCCGACTCACACCCTCTCTCCCTTGCTTGATGATACTTGTCCCTATATCCACCGTTCCCTCGTACCCACTCTTCCCCAACCATCCCTCTACACAGCCTCCCCCTTTTTCTCTCTGTTATATTCTCACCATCTCATCCCCTACCCAATCTCCTCCTTCCTCCCTCCCCACTATTCGCCCTCTCTCCCCGTACCCCCATCCACCTCCCTTCCCCCCCTCACCCCCCCTTCCCCCCCCCTCCCCCCCCTCTCAGTCTATATTTAAAACTGTGTGTGTGTGTGTTTTTTTGTGTGTGTGTGATTTTGTGTGTGTGGGTGTGTTATTCCTGTGTGTGTGTGTGGTGTTGATGTGTCGTGTGTGTTGTACGTGGTTTGTGTCTCGTGTCTGTTGTCTGCTTTGTCTGTGTCTGTGTCTGTGTCTGTAGTCCGTGTCTGTGTCTGTTGTTCTGTTTTGTCTGTGTCTCCTCTTGGTTCTGTGTAGCTGGGTTGTATGTTCCACATTCCCATTTATTGTCAGATAAGATTATAGTGGCCTATGTGATTCCATGGTTCCACTCAACACCAAAAAGCTCAAATCAAGACGCTGTGATTCTTTTTCCATTTTGCCTTAGACATTACACTATTTTACACTTCACTTAATGCATTCCTATCACTCTTCTTCCCCCCCCCGGTGGCCCCCTCCGCCCTCTCCGCCCCCCTCTCTCCCCCCCACCTTTCCCCCTCCACCACACCTCTTCTTCTTCCCCTCTCCCTCTCCCTCTTGGCCCTTTGTCTCTGCCTCCTCTCTCTTTGTCCTCTCCCCACTCTCTGTCTCTGCCCTCACTCTCTACCTACCCCGCCCCCCCCTCGCCCCCTCCCCCCCCCCTCTCCCCCCCCCGACGGCTTGTGTCATAGGGCTGATTTATGGGATAAAAGCAGCAAATTAATAAATTAATATATATATCAATTGGGTAGTTAGCATGTTTGTGGTGGTGGTAGTGTGTGTGACGCACATGCTGTAACCACCCCCACCCCGCATATTCCGCACATTAGGGGGGAACAGACCAAAGGGTCTGCATTGGTCTTAATGTATATACTTTTACAATCTGTGTGTGTGTGTTGTGTGTGTGTGTATATTTGTGACAGATGTTTGCCCGTTTGAGTTTCTCTATGGTTCGCCAATACCACTACGTCAAATCTCCTCAATCTTCCATTTTGCATAGTCTACTAATGCACGTCCTCCACTCTACTACATTTGGGACATTCTTTTAGTACACATTTTTAAATAATGCCTTCCCCCCTGGCAAAATTTCAAATATTAAAAAATCGAACAGTCTTCCACGCCATAGATGTTTGAGATGAACATTCCATTGAGTTGATTGTCTCAATGCCCAGATTGCTCACAGTTGTCAATCAGTAATGGATCTCAATTTACATCTTGCCTTTGCTCCAATCCCTAGCCCCCCCCCCCCCTCCCTAACCCCCCCCCCCCCCCCCCCCCTCCCCCACCCCCCTCCCCCGTCTGATGTTTGCTTTGCAGCACGTTCCATTGTGTGAATGTCACTAAATGCACATCCTCACAGTATTGTCCAAATTTGAATGGATCGTTGAAGCACCGTCGATAACGTGTGTGGCGAATAGAGAAGAGGTTGGGGGTGTGATAGGGAGTGGGGAACTAGGATGGACTGCCCCTACCCCTCCCCCTCCCATCCCACCTGCCCAACTCTTTCCTCTCTCCCCCACCTTACTCCCCCTCCGCTCCACACTCTTCTTGCACCCTCTTTTTATCCCCTCACCCCTATGCTCCCTCCTTCCACTTTCTCCTCCCCATTCCTCTCCACTCCCCTCCCTCATTCCCCTCCCCTTTCCCCACACATCTCTCCACCCTTCCCCTTCTCCTCTCTCCTCCCCCACCCTCTCTCCTACCACCTCCTCCATCACCTTCTCTCACCTCCTCTCCCTTCTCTCTCCCTCCTGCATCCCACCCATCCCTCTCTCCCACCCCCTTTCCACCTCCAACACCCACCTTCACTCTCTTTCCTCCAGTTCTCTCCCATCCCCACCCCACTTCTTCCCCTTCCCCCCCCCCCCCACACCTCTCTCCCCTCTAGATCCCCTCTCTCCCTCACCCCTTCCCCTCCTCTCTTTCTCCCTACCCCCATCCCTCTTATCCCACTGCCACCTCCTTCCCTTCTCCCCTCTACTCCTCCCATTTCTCCTCCACCCCTTCTCCCTCCCCTCACCCCTCCTCTCTCCATCCTTTCCACCTCCTCCTTCCCTCCTCTTACTCTCCCCCAACTCTTTACCCACTACCTGCACTAGTTGGGGTGCTATGTTGAGAATATTGCTCTTAGCTGGGACTCAGGTTTGCGTTGGAGCGGAGAATTGGGGTGAGTGAGTGGAACCGGGTTGCGTTTGAGGAAGGTTCATTTGTGAGTGGTGGAATTATGGTTGTGGGGACAGGACCCATTAGGATTCCATCTTTAGTCTAGTATATCTTTAAAACTTGTGTGTGTGTTTTGTGTGCATTGTGTTGTGTGTCATCTGTAGTGTGTGTAGTTGTGTGTGTGTGTGTGTGTGTGTGTGTGTGTGTGTGCTTTGTTGTGTGTTCTTGCTTTGACGTTGCTGACATCACAAAGAATCACCTTGCCCCACCAATCGATGGCCCTACCATTGCTTCCAGGCCCCTGCTCCAACTGCCGATGTAGGACTAAGCCCCATGCCCCTAGCATTATGGGAGTAGGGTAAAGGAGGAGACTTGGGGTTCAGGGGGCAATGAGGGATACTGTGTTGGTAGAGGGGGACTGGGGGTGAGGGTAGGTATGTGAGGTGTGAGTAGTGAGGGAGTGAAGGGGAGGATGTGTAGAGTAGTAGGGGAAGAAGGGGGATTGGTGAGAGGAGAGCTTGGGGGGGGAGATTGAGGGTGAGGAGAAGGTGATGAGGGAGTAGGGGATTTGAGGATGAGGGGAAGGGTGGAGGGGGGCTGTGAAGGGGGGATGAGAGAGGAAGATGAGAGATGTGGTGCGGGACAGAGAGGAGGGTGAGAGAGTAGGAGAGGGAGAGTTAGGGGGTGAGAGATGTGAGAGAAAGAGGGTAGGAGAATGAGGTGGGGAAGTACCCCCCCCCCGGCAGCGCGGAATATAGAGAGGAAAGAGTGAGACGGGAAGTGAGCGAGTAGGAGCAGAGGGTATCAGGGAGTGGTGCATGTAGAGAGGGATTGGAAAGGGTGAGTGGAAGATGTGTGAAGAGCTGGGTGTGGGAGGGGGGAGATGAATGGTGTGGTGGGAGGGGGTGGCTAGGGATCAGTGTGTGGAAGGAGAGGTTGCGAGAAATGGGGGCTGGGGATGGGGTGGTGAGAGAGGGTTCGGGTATCTGGGTGTGAGAGGTGTGGGGATAAGGGGATGAAGAGGCGGGGAGGAGGGAGGGTGAGGGCACCTCTTATGTTGATAGTGATGTGGGAAGAGTGAAGTAGAGGGTGGAAAGAGTGTTGAGAGGGAAGGGGGATGAGAGGGTGTGGGTTAGAAGAAGAGGGGAAGATGTGTGGATGGGAAGGTGAGTAGTGGTAGGGAGGTGTGGATGAGTGGTGCGAGGGAGTAGGTGAGATGATCAGTAGTAGAGGGAAAAGAGTGGGAGGGGACAGAGGAAGGGCAAGGTGTGGAGAGATGAAGAGAGAGGGTGGGGGATGTGTGAGATCGAGGAGGGATGGGATAGGGGGACGAGATGAAGTGGAAATAAGTGTGGGGGTTGTAGGGGGGATCGTGGTGGATGTGGATGATGAAGGGAGGCGGAGGGGGTATGGAGGGAGCGGGATGATATGTCGGTTAAGAGGAGAGAGTAGGTGATTAGGACAGGGGTGGGGGTGATGTTATCGGTATAGGAGTGTGATGAGATGGTAGAAAGGTTGCTAGGCTGGAGGGAGAGAGCCGTGGGGTGGGGAGAGGCGGTGTGGCAGGGATGGAGAGAGAAGTGGAGATTTGTGAGGCTGTGGAGGGGATTGAAGAAGGGGTCTCTTCGGTGGTAGGGGGAGTGGTAGGAAAGTGGTCCGATAGATGAAGTGAAGTGTAGCGGATTAAAGGGAGTCAGGGGATGACTCGAGAGCTGGATTGGAGCGGAAGATTGAGTGGGGAGAGAGAGAAGTGGGTGAGGGAATGGAGAGGGGATTGTAGGGTACTGAGGGGATGGTGGAGATGGGGGGGAGGAGGAAAGGTGCGGGTGACGGAAATGAAGGATTGGGGGGTCGGATGGAGGAGGGGAGAGAGTAGTGGAGAGGGGTTGTGGGATGGAGGGGAGGGGGTTGAGAGAGGTGTGGGGGGAGGGAGCAGTATGGAGGGAGTATGGTTGGGGTAGGGGAAAGAGACGGGGAAAGAGTGTGGAGGTGTAAGTAAGGGGCAAGAATGAGGTTGTGGCGGCATGTGGAAGGGGGTGGGTGGGAGAGAGTGTAAAGGTGGGTGTTGAGAGGGAAGGGGGAGTGCTGGAGTGATGAGAGGATGGAGTGTGGGAGTCAGGGGATAGTGGATGGACGATGGGAGAGGGTGTGAGGATCTATTAAAGGAGGGCTCGATGGATCGATGGGGGAAGGCCAGTTGAGAGGGATGGTGGAGGGAGAGGAAGGGGAAGCGGTGGAGGAGTTAGGTATGAAGATGTTTGCGCTGAAGGGTTCTGTGGTGGGCAGGGGGTAGGGATGGGTGTGGAAGGGGAGGAGGGAGATGGGTGTAGGGGACGGAGCGAGGGGAGAGGGGTGTGGGAGCATTGAGAGGGGAAAGACGTTGGGTAGGTACGAGTGGGAGGGTGGAGGGGTACGGGGCAGTCTTCCTATTCCCAATCCCTATCTCACCCCCAGATCCTCTTTTCTATTCCCACACACGGTGATCAATGCATTTGACAGCTGTGGGCCGGCTGTGACTAAAGCCCCCTACGCCACGATGTCACAAGCAACGCTCACGCGAGACATCATTAACCGCAGCCTGGACTCGCATCGCTTCCTGCTCCATGCCCACTCCAACCTGCTGCCTTCCCCTCCCCCCCTCCCCCCCCCCCCCCCCCCCACCTCCATCTCCCCCCCTCCTCCCCCTCTCCCCCCCAACCCCCCCCCCCACGCCTCCCCCCCCCCCCCCCCCCATCCGTTCTCAAATGTGCAGAAAAGAACCAAAGAGTTTGTCTAGCTTATAAGGAACTGTTTCTTGCCGAGATCGGGAAGTCACTGAGTTGAGTCACAGTCAGGTATACAGCGGTCATACAGTAGTGTCCACTGGGCTTGTTTATGAATCTCACTCCGTCTCCGCCGCCACTCCCGATGTTTAGTACATGGCTGGTGGTAGTTATTGTCGCGGTTCGCAAAGACGTAAGGGAGTATAAAGGGTCTTTTCACAAATGGCAGGCTAGGTAATGTGAGGGTATCCGGAAAGTAAGCTCGCACGTGCTACCTGGGGACCTCAGCTATTTATCAATAGCTATTATTAATGATCTGTATGAGGGTATTGAAGGCAATATCTCAGTGTTTGCTGGATTGATTCACTTAAGCTGTGCGGTGGTCAAGTGTTCGCCTGTGGGAGGATGCTAGGAGACTGCAGGTGACTTGGATAGGCATCGGGTGAGTGGGCAAATGTTTGTCGCAGATGCCAGTATAATGTGGATAATTGTTGAGGTTCCACTTGGTGGCAAAAACAGGATAAGCAGGTATTATTTAAATGTGTGGCGAATTAGGAAAAAGGGGAGATAGATCGTGCTTCAGCGACGACTGGGTGTTCATTGTTACACTCAGTCATTGATTATGTACGGCATGCGAGTGCAGCATGAGCATGGCATCTCAGTCAGAGTGATGAAAAGCGTAATGGTATGTTAGCTTTCATAGCAAAAGGGATTTGACTACAGTGAGCACGGGAGGTTCTATGTGCAGTTGCTAGCAGGGTCTATTGGTGAGACGCCACACCTGGAGTATTGTCGTGCATGTTTGCGTCTCCAAATCTG
>CM069133.1:74658787-74688525 GCA_035221665.1 Okamejei kenojei | reverse complement strand
CATTAGAGAGATAGTATTCCAGTGTAGGCATTTAGCAACCGTGCCATGACAGACTCAAACTCCTGGCTTGCAGTTTCTAAAACTACCTCTACTGGGCCTGGGACTGTCTGAGGACGGACATCAACATGATGACCGCATCCCACTGGGAGTACACCAGGAGACAATACCTGACCAACATTAGAAAATAATGGGCACAGTATTGCTCCAAAAAACTAGGAACTACATACCTCACAGCTACATGCTACAAGTGTTGTGGGGTTCCGGGTGGATTACTCGGGAAGGACTCAGCTATAGTGCCATTCAATACTGCCAGGAGTGCATTGTCAGGCTTATTTGGTTCAGCAGCAGGAAGAACAGGCCTTAGCGTGGTCCCATCCACTAGTGGTCAAATCATGAGGGGCATTTTTTACAATAATACCCCCAGAGACCAAGGGTTCACTCAGATCTGGATGTCAGCATCGTGCTGACGTACACTTAAGGGGATGGCCACCGCCCAGGTCACTCACGCTGGAAAACAACTTACTCTGAAATCAGTCATGCTCATGGCACTAGTGTAGAGCAATGGGTGTAAAAGTCCCTCCACCTTCCGTGGCTGGACAGCATGACAGACGTCATTGGACTGTTTCACTATTCCATATTCAGGGACTGGTCAACAAACTAGACCAGGTACCACGCCTTGCCAGTCATGGGAGTTCCGGGCATATTCATCTGACCACGGCTGTGTGCAAAGACCCATCTTGCAAATTTTAAAATCATAGACACATCATACAATAATGAGGGAGAGAAAAAGCTTATGGATAAGCCACAAGAAGCATCATGGTCAGGTGGACGAGTCAATCATTTCAAGGTGGTCAAGCAGGTGCTTAAGTCCCGGGAGTCATATACTAATGTTTACAAAGTATCACTCCACCTGGGCGGGCATCGACATCGGCGGCTAGGGCGAATGGACGTGCCTACGGACCATATTCTGGCCAGAGCAGGATGGTCCTCGGGGGAAAAAGAACTTTCCAAAGGTTTTTTTTAACAAGCCGATTGGCAGAACCGCTACATTTGCAGATGAGAATTTTAGAGTTGAGATAATATTTTATTTAAGCCCGGGGGAGCTCTCTGTTTTTTGTTGTCATTAATACCTTTTTTGTCACAAAACAGGTTATTGTTGATTGTGATAAATACTTCCTCACTCTAAGGTCTTCAGACAGGAGTGAAGAATGAAGCTGGTACACGGTTCGGAATCACAGAGCTTTGAATTCTTTCAGTAGTCCACTCACGTGACTCCGAAATTTAAATTATGTGAGGTGAAATGAGAATAATTACCAGTTCGAAGTCTTGATCTGTTTTTATGAGGAGTTTGATGAGGGATTACCGATGCGCTCCGCTCCCACCTTATTATACAAATAAACTGGTTATTAAGTTACTTATTTTTCTTTACCTATATTTATTGCTAATTGTTGTGTTTTTTCTGTGATCCACACCGCTGCTTTGAAGTATGTTGCGCATGAGTGCTGGTCGGGGTATTCACGTAATTCCCTCATACATAACTCCTCATAAAGTCAGAATCTAACTTCGAACTGGATTTGTTCTCATTCAATTTCTCACTATTTTTATGCAGCAAGAAAAATCTGGCATATTTTATTTAGCACATCTAATAAACCTTGTCCCTGCCTGAAGGCATTAACCTTTGTGTTCATGTTCAAATGTTCAAAAACCTTGTTATAAATACCAATAATTTATGTTTTTCTTCCAAAACATACAAGCTGCAAGAACACAAAGTATGATCAAGATATGGCCGCTTGGCCCCTCAATGCCTGCACTGCAAAATTTGTAAATGTGTATATTTCCATTTTATTCATACATTCTCTCAAGACCTAATATCTTATTTTGCTTCCTCTGACTCAAAGGGTCTGCTGAAAGAATGAATTCATTGCTTTCTGCCAATTGCTATGGGGACATATATTGCCTAACTCCATTTTTCATCATTTTGAAGACTTAAATATTAATATGCAATCGACCAACAGTAGGAAGGTCAAAATAGAAAAAATAAGGTGTTACTTGAATAGGCAAGGGGATTGTTGTCTTTGTGGCAAAGATAATCAATTACTCTGGCACTTGTGAGATTGCTCTGATGTCAGCAATAATATTCATAATGAGATTTTCACAATGAAAAATATGCAGCCTGGATGGCCATTTAAAAAAAAAAATTGTGATGAATTTTAATGTTCTTCCACATTTCATTCTGTGTTTGATCATTAAACAGTTCTTTCATCAGCCAGACAGGCAACATTTCAGGTTGGGATCCGTCTATCAGACTGAATGGCCCAATCTTTGTGTATCATTCCCTCCAGAGAGCTCGCCTGAACCCACTGAGCACATGTAAAACATTTTGCATTTTACTCAAATTCCAGCATCTCAATTCCTTAATGTCTCCATATGTTCTTACTCCGTTTGTGATTACTGCATCAGATGCAAGACGTCTGATGAAAAGCATAACATTCCAAATGCTCAACAGTCAGGCAACATCCATGGGGAGGAAACAGATTGGCATTTCGATATCAGAATTTAAAAACCTGAGAAAACATGCTGCAGAGAGGAAGGGAACTGAAGGGAACTCTTAGCTACAGATCAAAGTTCTCAATGTTCGAAGACAGAAAACAAAACAGTCAAAATGAACAATCTTCGGTGAGAAAGGACAGAATAAGATGAATACCTGAAATCATTACTTTTAATGCTGTCTCAGTGACTGCATGTGCAGAGATAAGAGCTGGTGCTCTTCCTCCTTGTTGGTATCATGAGCATTGTAGGACATCAAAGACAGCAAGTTGATTTACAGTGCAAATCATTGAAAGCCCAGAGTAGTCCTTGTGGATTGAATGGAGTTGTTCTGTAAATCAGAATCCATGTTCGGTTTCTGCTAAAGGACCCACATTGTGACACTAATGCAGTATACCAAATTACAATCAAGGGATTTGCCGCTTCAGTTTAAAGGAATGTTTGGGTCCCTGAATGATGGGAAGAGAAAGGCAACCAATCCCCTTCACAAAGTACATTCCAACACAACTAAGAGGGCTGAGACACCAGGCCCCTTTACCTCTTCCCTTCACTGATCACTCCATTGACTATTCTCTCCACAATTTTAAACACATTTTGTTTTCTCACTCTGCCAATTTCAAATTCATTTACTTGCTGCAGCTTTAAACCCCTGTCTCACTGTGCGAGTTGGCCCACGAGTGACCCCGAGTTTTCACTCGTGGTGATCACGTAGCGGGAACGTCGGAACTCGCACAAGCAACTTATCGACTCGTGGCGCTAACGGCAGGTACTCGGGAAACTTGTTAACTCGTGAAAAAAATCAAACATGTTTGATTTTTTCCAACGAGTCAAATTAACTGTTCAAGTTTTTGGGTTATGGGGGGGAAAATAAAAACATTTAAACTCGTTGTAATAACGTAGTGGCCCGTGCGTTTATCTTAGTGTCTCGTGAGTCTACCGTGGGAACTTTAATAATCTGTTCTTTGCTCGAGTAAAGACTGAACCAAAGATAGACACAAAATTGCTGGAGTAACTCAGCGGACCAGGCAGCATCTCTGGAGAGAAGGAATAGAGTCGAGACCCTTCTTCAGACTTACCCGAAATGCCACCCA
Organism: Okamejei kenojei; assembly: GCA_035221665.1. NCBI lineage: Eukaryota > Metazoa > Chordata > Chondrichthyes > Rajiformes > Rajidae > Okamejei > Okamejei kenojei. The sequence continues at coordinate 74,684,887 of CM069133.1, read as the reverse complement.
TTCCTTCTCTCCAGAGATGCGGCCTGTCCTGCTAAGTTACTCCAGCATTTTGTGTCTATCTTCGCCTTCTGCGATGATCTGCCACTTGTCCTTTATTACTGAGGCGCCTGCCCGTGGCTTTGTATTCGTCACTCTGTCTCATGAGGAGCGCGGTTAAAGACCTGCCGAAGGGGCAAGTCTGGGGTGGTGGGTGGGATGTGTCCACGTGTGATGCTCCATCCACCCCCCGGGGCCGAGAGTGTGGGATTGGGAAGGAACTGCAGTTGCTGGTTCAACACGGAGGATAGACACACACAATGCTGGAGTAACTCCGAGGGACAGGCAGCATCTCTTGGAGAGATGGGATGGGTGAGATTTCGGGTCGAGACCTTACTTCAGACTTCTCCAGAGATCCCGCTGAGCTTAGTCCAGTAGTTGGTGTCTATTCCCGGTGACGGGGAGCCCGGCTCTTGGGCCGACCCGCCGCCTCTACTTGCCGGTCAGTCCAGTGATCATCGCCCTCCGCCCGGGATGCAGCGGAGGTTTCCATCCGGTGAGTTGTCCAGCGCTCACGGTGGACGAGGGAGGACAGCAATAGGCCAGATGAATGAATACAACACATAAATGAGTCGACCTTTAATATTTCTTGATTTTATGTTTTAATTTACAAGCTGCTTCAAGCGAGGCAAGTTTTATTTTCAGTCCGAAGAAGGGTCTCGACCCGAAACGTCACCCATTCAACGAAAAAGCTGGAGTAACTCAGCGGGTCAGGCAGCAACTCTGGAGAGAAGGAATAGGTGACTTTTCGGGTCGAGATCCTTCTTCAGACATTGACAGACACACACAGGTAAACGTACAGTCTGTGTATTTGTGGACACCACATGTATGTGTCCAACATGTATGAGGTGAGCTGGCTAATGTGTACGTGATGCCCCCACTCCTGGCCAACGTCCCCGCCGCTTGCTGCCTGCCCGCCCGTCCCCACCTGTTCTCATACTACTGGTACTGACAGATCCGGGCAGGGCTGCTTATACTAGGAATTTGGTAAAGAAATGGGCCAAATATGCAGCCAATCACAATTACCCATTTCTTCACCACAAAAGCTTCATCACATATCCCCTCTCGTGGGACGACTTTTTACCATGAACTTTGAAAGCAAGATCTGGCCCCGATATCCAGCGGTGAACAGCGCACGGACGAACCGCAGAATGCCTCATCTTTCATTATGACACTGGACCTGTTGAGCTCATCCAGTCTATTTGTGTGTATCAAGTCACTCCTGTTAGAAACACTGTGTCACATTTCAGGAGATGTTGTCAGCTCAAGAGTTAATGGGAGACGAACTTTGTCAGCTCAAGAGTAAACGGGAGATGAACTTGGAACATCGCTGTTATACCATACCGTGGGAACTCGGTTTCAAACACTTGAACATCAACTTGGGATATCGTGCACAACCACGAGTCTCTCACTCGGGGTACCTCGTGGGTCAAGTCGCACAGTGAGACAGGGCCATTACAGTTGCATTAAATATGACAACACTACATATACTGTAAGTGTACAATAAATTATTGATTGATCTAGGTGCACCAGGAAATAACTGTGGTGTGACCTTGGTGGTGCAAAGTGCAAAGTAGTTCTGTTCTGGGGTAGGGTTATAGTTAAAATTGTGCAGGGTGATTCAAGAGCTTGATGGCTGAGGAAAAACTTGACCCTGGAGGTTACAGGATCCTGTACCTTCTTCCTGAAAGTAGCAGTGAAGTGAGATAATGGCCAGTGTGGTGCATATCTTTGACGATATTAACCTTATAAAACACTTACTTATTTCATTATAAAATACTTGGACAATATCTTCAGGACTACTTTGGCAAGTAATGAAAGAAGAGTTTTGAGTTTGTACTCTTAGGATAAAATAATGTTTTCAAACTACTAAAATAGCCTATTTTTAATCCAAAGGAATCATGCCTGGTATTTTTACCAATCATGGGACCAGAAATGTCTCTCCAAACAACCAATAGATTAAAGGTATTCATTGGCTTCTGTGGGAACAAAATAAATGTTCTTTCAATTTAAGTCAGACCAAATAGCATTTTCTAAAGAGCTGTCAAATCCAATAAATCCTGCAGTGCTTGATAATTAGATGTTACAGTTCACTGATGCAGAACACCTTTACATTCCCAGTTTTTTTTTTAAACTCAGGAAGTTAAGTTGTACCACACACCAGAAACAGAAGTGTGGCATTCTCGTGGTTTATGTGGTTAGTCTACTGTGGGAGCATTGTTTATGGGAAGAAAAGCACAGGTGTAGGAGTAACAGCGATCAGGCAGCATCTCTGGACTCCATGTATAGGTGACGTTTCGGGACAGGCCTTTCTTCAGACTGATGGGACAATATCCTCCAGAGATGCTGCCTGTCTCACTGAGTGACTCCATCATTTTATGTGCTTTTAAAAAAAATAAATCAGCATCTGCAGTTCTTGTATCTACATTATTTATGGATATTAATTTATATCTGCAACCATATAACAACTTGTTTGAAACGTGCAGTGAATAGATTTCACGCAACAGGAAAAAATAGGTAGCTATCAGATAACAACAACCCACCTATCCCTCTCATATAGTACCATACATCAGATGGATATTATGTTTATGAGTCTCAAAATTATTTTGGTTTCAGAAAAAACTTTTGGGCAGCAGAGTGGCGTTGTAGTAGAGTTGCTGCGTAACAGTGCTAGAGACCCAGGTTGAATCCTGACCTTGGATGCTATCTGTATGGAGTATGTGCATTCTCCCTGTGACCGTGTGGGTTTATTTTGGATGCTCCAGTTTCCTCCCACATTCAAAAGATGTACAGGTTTGTAGGTTAATTGGCTTCGGTAAAATTGGAAAAATTGTCCCTGGTGTGTAGGATAGTGCAAGTGTACAGGGTGATCGCTGGACAACGCAGACTCAGTGGGCAAATGGCCTGTTCCCGCACTGTATCTCTAAAGTCTAAAGTCTAAATAACAAATGAGAGTAATATTTGTATGCGTTTCTCTGGCAACCAAACTTTACTTTTCATTCTCATGATCTCATGCTTAGAAATCGGCATATAAATCAGAAAAAAACGATCACCATGCTTTGAATATATCATTTTACGTCTATCTTTGATTTAAACCAGCATCTGCAGTTCCTTCCAACACATTTCACTGCATTTTATGTTGTAAATGTCAATTTTTCAACAAAATAGCAGTCTTTCAGAGCACATAAAGCATAGTGTTTGAATAACTTAAGAAATGACATATTACATTTCTATATTTTGTCCAATCTATTTATCTATATCTACCCAATCATCCATCCATGTGCCTCCAATGGTCAATGCAGCCTGCCAACTATTTAATTACATATACCTTTTCTTCAAATTGCTGCTGTTTATCTGAAGAAGGTGCTCTGTCAATTCTATATATTTTGACTTTGCAAGAATGAAATAGTGGCCAAATATGTTTGAGTCAGCATACTAGAAATTAGAAAAGGAACTTTGAGTGATAATGTTACCATGGGCCTGCCTCTCTTCTCATTCTGAGTGGTGTATAATTGTGGGCTACTTCTGAGGAAGCCTTACATTGTTGGCAATGTAGATATAGCTGCATAGCAGCAAAACACTGTCCAATACACAGTAGACACACAACCCTGGAACTTTGTTTTTACAGCATTCAAGACAGCTAGCATGGAAACAGGTCCTTCAGCCCACTGAATTAACCATCAACCATCCATTTATAGTAATCTTATTTTAAATTCTCCCACATTCCTCAAAACATCCTCAAATGCACACTCACCCACACATGCAGGGCTATTTAAAATGGCTAACTAACCTTACCAGCTGTATCTTTGGGATGTGGTATAAAAAAAGATAATGTGGATGAAACCAAATCTTTAACAGGGATGATGTGCAAAGCTACCCAGACAGTACATGAGATCAGGATTGAACCTGGCACCCTGGCATTTTGAGAAAGTGAGACTATTGGTTAATTTACTAGGCCACCTGGGTGATTCATCTTTTCAATGGCCTATTGGTTCATCCATTCACTTAGCAATCCATTAGTTTATGGTTATATCAATCTTGCTCCGCATTCAACCAACTAACTCAATTGATCACCAAAAGGAACAAGAGCTTTCCTGTTTCCAATTAAAAATACTGAATGATGTATACTCTGGACTGCTTTGGTTTTTAACCTGTTACAGAATATGTGTTTGTGGGTTATTGTAACACTTCCAAAGAATATATGGTAGTTTTGTTCTCCAACTATAAATCATTATTTAAAATATTCTGTTGCATCATTGCTTTTTTTTTCCATCCTGTCCCACTGATCTAATAGCCTGGCATGTAAGATAGTTGTTTAAGTTCCCTTTGCTAGATTAATTCCTAAACAAACCTTTTCTTTGGCCAAACATATGTTGGGCACTGATCAACAAAATTAGCAGCTGTCAGTGCAAACCATTCTAAATACACCTTTACCTCTTTGTGTACCCTCTGTCATTTGTATTAAAACACTCAGCCAAGGCTGCCGACCCCTAACAAGAGGGAATTAATTCCATGCTGGACTGGATCTTTTGTCATGTTACTTAAAGTTGTAAATAAATTTACTCCTGAATCAACCATATTTGATTTTATGTATTTGGTACTCCTAGGCTGTATTTCTATCTATGCTTTGAGAGGAACGTATCACTATTATCTATATAACTAAAAGTTTCATCTTGATCCCTTCCCGTCTGTGCTGTATATTATCTTAAGAAAGAAATGCTACCAAATATTGCTATGATTTTTTGCCATCTAACTCACAGTCCTCCTCTGCTGATATAGCCCTGAGGACTCTCCGATCGATAACAAATAAAGAAGTTATAAATGTTTGAAAAATCCTGATCAGCTGATTGGTCTACTCACCTGTCAATCATCATGATGAAGGTAACGCCCCTGCTTGAAATGCAATTAAATGAATTTGGTGGCTTGCACTCTGATTGAAATTGTATGAAATGAATATGGCAGCCTGCACTCTGCTTGAAATGGAATGAAATGAATTTGAATTTGGTGGCCAACACTCTGCTACAAATGGTATGAAATAAATTTGAATTTGGTGCCCTGCACTCTGCTTGAAATTGAATGAAATTGAATTTGAATTTGGTGGCTTGCATTCTGCTTGAAATTGAATGAAATTCATTTGAATTTGGTGGCCTGCACTCTGCTTGAAATGGAATACATTTGAATTTGGTGGCCTGCACTTTACTAGAAATGGAATGAATGTGAATTTGAATTGGGTGTCTACGCCGTGAGTGAAACAAACTCTGCTTGAAATTAAATTAATTGGTAGTCTGCACTCTGTTTCAAATTGTATGAAATGAATGTGGTGGCCTACACGCTGCTTGAAATGGACTTGAATTGAATCGAATTTGGTGGCCTGCACTCTGCTTGAAATGGAATGAAATTGAATTTGACTTTGTTGGCCTGAACTTTGCTTGAAATGGAATGAAATTGAATTTGAATTTGGAGGCCTGCACTCTGCTTGAAATGCTTTGAAATTAATTTGAATTTGGTGGCCTTCACTCTGCTTGAAATACTAGGAAATTACTTTGAATTTCGTGGCATGCACTCTGCTTAAATTGGAATGAAATTGAATTTGACTTCCGTGGCCTGCACTCTGCTTGAAATTGAACAAAATTTAATTTGAATTTGGTGGCCTGTACTCTGCTGGAAATTGAATGAAATTTAATTTGAATTTGGTAGCTTGCACTCTGCTTCAAAGGGAATGAAATTGAATCTGTTTGAAAGGTATTAAATGCATATGGTGGCCTGCACTCTGCTTGAAATGGTATGAAATTAATTTAGTGGCCTGCACTCTGCTTGAAATGGTATGAAATGAATTTGAATTTGGTGGACTGCACTATGCTAGAAATGGTATTAAATGAATTTGGTGCCCTGCATTCTGCTTGAAATAGTATGAAATGAATACGAATTTGGTGGCCTGCACTCTGCTTGAAATGGTTTGAAATGAATTTGAACTTGGTGGTCTGCACTCTGCTTGAAATGGAATTAAAGGATATTGAATTTGGTGGTCTGCTCTCTGCTAGAAATGGGATGACATTAATTTGGTGGTCTGCATTCTGTTTGAAATGGTATGAAATCAATTTGGTGGCCTAAACTCTGCTTGAAATTGTATGAAATGAATTTGGTGGCCTGCACTCTGCTTGAAATGGTATGAAATGAATTTGAATTTGGTGGCCTGCATTCGGCAAAAAATGGTATGAAATTAATTTGGTGGCCTGCATTCTGCTTGAAATCGTATGAAATGAATTTGAAATGGTACGAAATGTATTTGAAATTGATGGCCTGCTCTCTGCTTGAAATGGTATGAAATAAATTTGAATTTGGTGGCCTCCACTCTGCTTGAAATGGAATGAAATGAAATTGGTGGCCTGCACTCTGCTTGAAATGGAATTAAATGAATTTGGTGGCCTGCACTCTGATTGAAATCGAATGAAATGGATTGGAATATGCTGGCCTGCATTCTACTTGAAATGGAATGAAATGAATTTGAATTTGATGGGCTGCACTCTGCTTGATATCGAATGAAATTGAATTTGAATTTGGTGGCCTGCATTCTGCTTGAAATGTTATAAAATGAATTTGGAATTGGCGGCCAGCTCTCTGCTTGAAATGGTATGAATTAAATTCGAATTTGATGGCCTCCAGTCTACATGAAATGGAATGAAATTGAATTTGTCTTCCATGGCCTGCACTCTGCTTGAAATGGAATGAAATTGAATTTGAATTTGGTGGAATGCACTCTGCTTGAAATGGATTTAAATGATTTTGAATTTAATGGCCTACAAACTGCCAGAAATGGTATTAAATGAATTTGGTGGCCTGCACTCTGCTTGAAATGGAATGAAATGAAATTGGTGGCCTGTACTCTGCTTGAAATGGAATGAAATCAATTTGGTGACCTACACTCTGCTTGAAATGGTATGAAATGAATTTGGTGGTCTGCTCTCTGCTTCAAAATGGTATGAAATGAATTTGAATTTTGTGGCCTGCACTCTGCTTCAAATGGAATGAAATTGAATTTGAATTTGGTGATCTGCACTCTGCTTGAAATGAAATTAAATAATTTTGAATTTGGTGGTCTGCACTCTGCTTGAAATGGTATGAAATGAATTTGAAATTGGGGGCCTGCTCTCTGCTTGAAATGGTATGAAATGAATTTGAATTTAGTGGCCTGCACTCTGCTTGAAATGGAATGAAATGAAATAGTTGGCATGCACTCTGCTTGAAATGCAATGAAATGAATTTGGTGGCCAAAACTCTGCTTGAAATGCAATGAATTGAATTTGGTGGCCTGCTCTCTGCTAGAAATGGTATGAAATCAATTTGGTGGCCTAAACTCTGTTGAAATTGTATGAAATGAATTTGGTGGCCTGCACTCTGCTTGAAATGGTATGAAATGAATTTGAATTTGGTGGCCTGCATTCGGCTAAAAATGGTATGAAATTAATTTGGTGGCCTGCATTCTGCTTGAAATGGTATGAAATGAATTTGAATTTGGCGACCTGCACTCTGCTTGAAATGGTACAAAATGTATTTGAAATTGATGGCCTGCTCTCTGCTTGAAATGGTATGAAATAAATTTGAATTTGATGGCCTCCACTCTGCTTGAAATGGAATGAAATGAAATTGGTGGCCTGCACTCTGCTTGAAATGGAATTAAATGAATTTGGTGGCCTGCACTCTGCTTGAAATCGAATGAAATGGATTGGAATATGCTGGCCTGCATTCTACTTGAAATGGAATGAAATGAATTTGAATTTGATGGGCTGCACTCTGCTTGATATCGAATGATATTGAATTTGAATTTGGTGGTCTGCACTCTGCATGCATTGCTATGAAATGAATTGAATTTGGTGACTTGCACGCAGCTTCAAATGCTATGAAATGAATTTGAATTTCATGGCCTGCACTCGCCTTGAAACGGAATGAAATTGAATTTGAATTTGGTGGCCTGCATTCTGCTTGAAATGTTATGATATGTATTTGGAATTGGCGGCCAGCTCTCTGCTTGAAATGGTAGGAATTAAATTTGAATTTGATGGCCTCCAGTCTACATGAAATGGAATGAAATTGAATTTGTCTTCCATGGCCTGCACTCTGCTTGAAATGGAATGATATTAAATTCGAATTTGGTGGCCTGCTCTCTGCTTGTAATGGAATGAAATTGAATTAGAATTGGGTGGCATGCTCTGCTTGAAGTAGTATGAAATGAAATTGGTGGCCTGCACTCTGCTTGAAATGGAATGAAATGAAATTGGTGGCCTGTACTCTGCTTGAAATGGAATGAAAGAAATTTGGTGGCCTGCACTCTGCTTGAAATTGTATGAAATGAATTCGGCATCTGCACTCTGCTTGAAATTGAATGAAATGAATTTGCAATTGGTGGCCTGCATTCTGCATGAAATGGAATGAAAGTGAATTTGGATTTGGTGTCTATGCCATGAGTGAAATGAACTCTGCTTGAAATTAAATGAATTGGTAGCCTGCACTCTATTTGAAATGGTATGAAATGAATTTGGTGGCCTGCACTCAGCTTGAAATGGTATGAAATGAATTTGGTGGCCTGCACTCTGCTTGAAATACTATGAAATGAATTTGAATTTGGTGGCCTGCACTCTGCATGAATTGCTATGGAATTAATTTAATTTGGTGGCCTGCACGCTGCTTCAAATGCTATGAAATGAATTTGAATTTGGTGGCCTGCGCTTTGCTTCAAATGGAATAACATTAAATTCAGATTTGGTGGACTGCACTCTGCTTGAAATACAAATAAATTGATTATGGTTACCTGCACTCTGCTAGAATTGATATGAAATTAATTTTAATTTATTGGCCTGCACTTTGGTGAAATGGTATGAAATGAAATTGGTGGCCTGTACTCTGCTTGAAATGGAAATAAATAAATTTGGTGGCCTGCACTCTGCTTGAAATTGTATGAAATGAATTTGACAGCCTGCAGTCTGCTTCAAAATGGAATGAAATGAACTAGAATTTGGTTACCTGCACTCTGCTTGAAATGGAATGAAATTGAATTTGAACTTGGTGGCCTGCACTCTGCTTGAAATGGAATGAAATTAAATTGGTGGCCTGTATTCTGATTGAAATGGAATGAAAGTGAATTTGAATTAGGTGTCTACACCGTGAGTGAAATGAACTCTGCTTGAAATTAAATGAATTGGTAGCCTGCACTCTATTTGAAATGGTATGAAATGAATTTGGTGGCCTGCACTCTGCTTGAAATGGTTTGAAATGAATTTGAACTTGGTGGCCAGCACTCTGCTTGAAATGGAATGAAATTGAATTTGAAATTTGGTGTCCTGCACTCTGCTTGAATTGATTTAATAATTTTGAATTTGGTGGTCTGCATTCTGCTTGAAATGGTATGAAATGAATTTGAATCTGCTTGAAATAGTATGAAATGAATTTGAATTTGGTGGCCTGCACTCTGCTTGAAATGGTTTGAAATGAATTTGAACTTGGTGGCCTGCACTCTGCTTGAAATGGAATGAAATTGAATTTGAATTTGGTGGACTGCACTCTGCTTGAAATGAATTTATATGATTTTGAATTTAATGGCCTACACTCTGCAAGAAATGGTATTAAATGAATTTGGTGGCCTGCATTCTGCTTGAAATAGTATGAAATGAATTTGAATTTGGTGGCCTGCACACTGCTTCAAAAGTTTGAAATGAGTTTGAATACCTAGAAATGGTGGCCTGCACTCTGCTTGAAATGGAATGATAATTGACTTTGAATTTGGCGGGACTGCACTCTGCTTGAAATGGTATTAAATGAATTTGGTGACCTGCATTCTGGTTGAAATGAATGAAATGAATTTGTGGACCTACACTCTGCTTGAAGTGGTATTAAATTAATTTGGTGTCCTGCTCTCTGCTTCAAAATTGTATGAAATGAATGTGAATTTGGTGGCCTGCACTCTGCTTCAAATGGAATGAAATTGAATTTGAATTTGGTGCCCTGCATTCTGCTTGAAATGATATGAAATGAATTTGAATTTGGTGGCCTGCACTCTGCTTGAAATGGTTTGAAATGAATTTGAACTTGGTGGCCAGCACTCTGCTTGAAATGGAATGAAATTGAATTTGAATTTGGTGCCCTGCACTCTGCTTCAAATGGAATGAAATAATTTTGAATCTGGTGGCCTGCACTCTGCTTGAAATGGTTTGAAATGAATTTGAACTTGGTGGCCTGCACTCTGCTTGAAATGGTTTGAAATGAATTTGAACTTGGTGGCCAGAACTCTGCTTGAAATGGATTTAATAATTTTGAATTTTGCTTGAAATGGTATGAAATGAATTTGAATCTGCTTGAAATAGAATGAAATAAATTTGAATTTGGTGGCCTGCACTCTGCTTGAAATGGTTTGAAATGAATTTGAACTTGGTGGCCAGCACTCTGCTTGAAATGAATTTAAACATTTTGAATTTAATGGCCTACACTCTGCAAGAAATGGTATTAAATGAATTTGGAGGCCTGCCTTCTGCTTGAAATGGTATGAAATGTATTTGAATTTGGTGGCCTGCACACTGCTTCAAAAGGTTTGAAATGAATTTGAACACCTAGAAATGGTATGAAATGAATTGGGTGGCATGACTTCTGCTTAAAATAGTATGACATGAATTTGAATTTGGTGGCCTGCACACTGCTTAAAAAGGTTTGAAATGTATTTGAACTTGGTGGCCTGCACTCTGCTTGAAATGGAATGAAATTGAATTTGAATTTGGCGGACTGCACTCTGCTTGAAATGCATTTAAATGGTTTTGAATTTAATGGCCTACACACTGCAAGAAATGGTATTAAATGAATTTGGTGGCCTGCATTCTGGTTGAAATGGAATGAAATGAATTTGGTGACCTACACTCTGCTTGAAATGGTATGAAATGAATTTTCTGGACTGCTCTCTGCTTCGAAATGGTAAAAATGAACTAGAATTTGGTTACCTGCACTCTGCTTGTAATGGAATGAAATTGATTTTGAATTTGGTGGCCTGCATTCTGCTTGAAATGTAATAAAATGAATTTGAACTTGGTGGCCAGCACTCTGCTTGAAATGAAATGAAATTGAATTTGAACTTGGTGGCCTGCACTCTGCTTGAAATGGAATGAAATTAAATTGGTGGCCTGTATTCTGCTTGAAATGGAATGAAAGTGAATTTGAATTAGGTGTCTACACCGTGAGTGAAATGAACTCTGCTTGAAATGAAATGAATTGGTAGCCTGCACTCTATTCGAAATGGTATGAAATGAATTTGGTGGCCTGCACTCTGCTTGAAATGGTATGAAATGAATTTGCATTTGGTGGCCTGCATTCTGCTTGAAATGGAATGAAATTGAATTTGAATTTGGTGGCCTGCACTCTGCTTGAAATGGTATTGAATGAATTTGAATTTGGTGGTCTGCATTCTGCTTGAAATGGTATGATATGAATTTGAATCTGCTTGAAATAGTATGAAATGAATTTGAATTTGCTGGCCTGCACTCTGCTTGAAATGGTTTGAAATGAATTTGAACTTGGTGGTCTGCACTCTGCTTGAAATGGAATGAAATTGAATTTGAATTTGGTGGACTGCTCTCTGCTTGAAATGAATTTATATGATTTTGAATTTAATGGCCTACACTCTGCAAGAAATGGTATTAAATGAATTTGGTGGCCTGCCTTATGCTTGAAATGGTATGAAATGAATTTGAATTTGGTGGCCTGCACACTGCTTCAAAAGGTTTGAAATGAATTTGAAAACCTAGAAATGGTGGCCTGCACTTTGCTTGAAATGGAATGAAATTGACTGAATTTGGCGGACTGCACTCTGCTTGAAATGGTATTAAATTAATTTGGTGACCTGCATTCTGGTTGAAATGGAATGAAATGAATTTGGTGACCTACACTCTGCTTGAAGTGGTATTAAATGAATTTGGTGTCCTGCTCTCTGCTTCAAAATTGTATGAAATGAATGTGAATTTGGTGGCCTGCACTCTGCTTCAAATGGAATGAAATTGAATTTGAATTTGGTGCCCTGCATTCTGCTTGAAATGATATGAAGTGAATTTGAATTTGGTGGCCTGCACTCTGCTTGAAATGGTTTGAAATGAATTTGAACTTGGTGGCCAGCACTCTGCTTGAAATGGAATGAAATTGAATTTGAATTTGGTGCCCTGCACTCTGCTTCAAATGGAATGAAATAATTTTGAATTTGGTGGCCTGCACTCCGCTTGAAATGGTTTGAAATGAATTTCAACTTGGTGGCCTGCACTCTGCTTGAAATGGAATGAAATTGAATTTGAATTTGGTGGACTGCATTCTGCTTGAAGTGCATTGAAATGATGTTGAATTTAATGGCCTACACTCTGCAAGAAATGGTATTAAATGAATTTGGTGTCCTGCCTTCTGCTTGAAATGGTATGAAGTGAATTTGAATTTGGTGGCCTGCACGCTGCTTCAAAAGGTTTGAAATGAATTTGAACTCCTAGAAATGGTATGAAATGAATTTGGTCGCATGACTTCTGCTTGAAATAGTATGAAATGAATTTGAATTTGGTGGCCTGCACTTTGCTTGAAAAGGTTTGAAATGAATTTGAACTTGGTGGCCTGCACTCTGATTGAAATGGAATGAAATTGAATTTGAATTTGGTGGACTGCACTCTGTTTCAAATGGATTTAAATGATTTTGAATTTAATGGCCTACCCACTGCTAGAAGTGGTATTAAATGAATTTGGTGGCCTGCAATCTGGTTGAAATGGAATGAAATGAATTTGGTGACCTACACTCTGCTTGAAATGGTATGAAATGAATTTGGTGGTCTGCTCTCTGCTTCAAAATGGTATGAAATGAATTTGAAATTGGTGGCCTGCTCTCTGCTTGAAATGGTAAGAAATGAATTTGAATTTAGTGGCCTACACTCTGCTTGAAATGGAATGAACTAGATTTGAATATGGTGGCCTGCACTCTGCTTGAAATGGAATGAAATGAAATTGGTGGTCTGCACTCTGCTTGAAATGGAATGAAATGAAATAGTTGGCCTGCACTCTGCTTGAAATGCAATGAAATGAATTTGAATTTGGTGTCCTGCACTCTGCTTGAAATTGAATGAAATGGAATTTGAATTTGGTGGACTGCAATCTGCTTGAAATACTATGAAATGAATTTGAATTTGGTGCCTGCACTCTGCATGAATTGCTATGAAATTAATTGAATTTGGTGGCCTGCACGCTGCTTCAAATGCTATGAAATGAATTTGAATTTGGTGGCCTGCACTTTGTTTCAAATGGATTAACATTAATTTCAAATTTGGTGGACTGCACTCTGCTTGAAATGCTGTGAAATGAATTCGAATTTGGTTGCCTGCTCTGTGCTTGAATTGCTATGAAATGAATTTTAATTTTTCTAGCCTGCACTTCGGTGAAATGGTATGAAATTAAATTGGTAGCGTGATCTTTGCTTGAAATGGAATGAAATGAAATTGTTGGCCTGCACTCTGCTTGAAATGCAATGAAATGAATTTGGTGGCCTGCACTCTGCTTGAAATGGAATGAAATAGATTTGAATATGGTGCCCTACACTCTGCTGGAAATGGTATGAAATGATTTTGAATTTGGTGGCCTGTACTCTGCTTGAAATGGTTTGCAATGAATTTGAAAATTTAGAAATGGTATGAAATGAATTTGGTGGCCAGCCTTCTGCTTGAAATAGTATGAAATGAATTTGAATCTGGTGGCCTGCACTCTACTTGAAATGGTTTGAAATGAATTTGAACTTGGTGGCCTTCCCTCTGCTTGAACTCGAATGAAATTGACTTTGCAATTGGTGTCCTGCACTCTGCTTGAAATGGTATGAAATGAACTTGAATTTGGTGGCCCTGCACTCTGCTTGAAATGGAATGAAATGAATTGGGCGGCTTGCAATCTGCTTGCAATGGAATGAAATGAATTTGAATATGGTGGCATGCACTCTGCTTGAAATGCTGTGAAATGAATTCAGATTTGGTTACCTGCACTCTGATTGAATTGGTATGAAATTAATTTTAATTTATTGGCCTGCAGTTTGGTGAAATGGTATGGAATGAAATTGGTGGCCTATACTCTGCTTGAAATAGCATGAAATGAATTTGGCAGCCTGCAGTCTGCTTGAAATTCAATTAAATGAATTTGCTATTGGTGGCCTGCATTCTGCTAGAAATGGAATGAAATTGAATCGAATTTGTTGGCCTGCACTCTGCTTGAAATGGAATGAAATTGAATTTGAATTTGGTGTCTACCCCGTGAGTGAAATGAACTCTGCTTGAAATTAAATGAATTTGTAGCCTGCACTATATTTGAAATGGTATGAAATGAATTTGGTGGCCTGCACACAGCTTGAAATGGTATGAAATGAATTTGTGGCCTGCACTCTGCTTGAAATAGTATGAAATGAATTTGAATTTGGAGGCCTGCACTCTGCTTCAAATGGTATGAAATGAATTTGAATTTGGTGGCCTGTACTCTGCTTGAAATGGTTTGAAATGAATTTGAACGGCTAGAAATGGTATGACTTGAATTTGGTGGCCTGACTTCTGCTAGAAATGATATGAAATACAGAGTTGACGTGGATACGTTTTTCCCATTGAGGGTAGGGAAGATTCAAACAAGAGGGCATGACATGAGAATTAAGGGACAGAAGTTTCGGGGTAACGTGAGGGGGAACTTCTTTACTCAGAGGGTGGTGGCTGTGTGGAATGAGCTTCCAGCAGAAGTGGTGGAGGCAGGATCGATTTTAACATTTAAGAGTAAAGTGGATAGGTATATGGACGTGAAGGGAATGGAGGGGTATGGTCTGAGTGCAGGTAGATGGGACTAGGGGAAAACAAATGGTCGGCACGGACTGGAAGGTCCGAGAGGGCCTGTTTCCGTGCTGTAATTGTTATATGGCTATATGGTTATTTGGTTATAAATGAATTTGAATTTGGTGGCCTGCACTCTGCTTGAAATGGTTTGAAATTAATTTGAACTTGGTGGCCAGCACTCTGCTTGAAATGGAATAAAATTGAATTTGAATTTTGTGATCTGCACTCTGCTTGAAATGGAATTAAATAATTTTGAATTTGGTGGCCTGCACTCTGCTTGAAATGGAATGAAATTAAATTTGAATTTGGTGGCCTGCACTTTGGTGAAATGGTATGAAATGAAATTTGTGGCCTGTACTCTGCTTGAAATGGAACGAAAGAAATTTGGTGGCCTGCACTCTGCTTGAAATTGTATGAAATGTATTTGGCAGCCTGCAGTCTGCTTGAAATTGAATGAAATGAATTTGCTATTGGTGGCCTGCATTCTGCTTGAAATGGAATGAAATTGAATCGAATTTGATGGCCTGCACTCTGCTTGAAATGGAATTATATTGAATTTGAATTTGGTGTCTACCCCGTGAGTGAAATGAACACCGCTTGAACTTAAATTAATTGGTAGCCTGCACTCTATCTGAAATGGTATGAAATGAATTTGGTGGCCTGCACTCAGCTTGAAATTGTATGAAATGAATTTGGCAGCCTGCACTCTGCTTGAAATTGAATGAAATGAATTTGCCATTGGTGGCCTGCATTCTGCTTGAAATGGAATGAAATTGAATCGAATTTGTTGGCCTGCACTCTGCTTCAAATGGAATGAAAGTGAATTTGAATTTGGTGTCTACACTGTGAGTAAAATGAACTCTGCTTGAAATTAAATGAATTGGTAGCCTGCACTCCATTTGAAATGGTATGAAATGAATTTGGTGGCCTGCACTGCTTGAAATGGTTTGAAATGAATTTGAACTTGGTGGCCAGCACTCTGCTTGAAATTGAATGAACTGAATTTGCCATTGGTGGCCTGCATTCTGCTTGAAATGGAATGAAATTGAATCGAATTTGTTGGCCTGCACTCTGCTTCAAATGGAATGAAAGTGAATTTAAATTTGGTGTCTACGCTGTGAGTAAAATGAAATTAAATGAATTGGTAGCCTGCACTCTATTTGCAAAGGTATGAAATGAATTTGGTGGCTTGCACTCAGCTTGAAATGGTATGAAATGAATTTGGTGCCCTGCACTCTGCTGGAAATGGTATGAAATGAATTTGAATTTGGTGGCCTGTACTCTGCTTGAAATCAATTGAAATGAATTTGAATGTCTAGAAATGGTATGAGTTGAATTTGGTGGCCTGACTTCTGCTAGAAATGATATGAAATAAATATGAATTTTGGTGGCATTCAAAAGGTTTGAAATGCATTTGAACGCACAGAAATGGTATGAAATGAATTTGGTGGCATGACTTCTGCTTGAAATAGTATGAAATAAATTTGAACTTGGTGGTCAGCACTCTGCTTGAAATGGAATGAAATTGAATTTGAATTTGGTGACCTGCACTCTGCTTGAAATGGAATTAAATAATTTTGAATTTGGTCGTGCGCACTCTGCTTGAAATGGAATGAAATTGAATTTGAATTTGGTGGCCTGCATTCTGCTTGAAATTATATGAAATGAATTTGAATATGATGGCCTGCACTCTGCTTGAAATGGTTTGAAATTATTTTGAACTTGGTGGCCAGCACTCTGCTTGAAATGGAATTAAATAGTTTTGAATTTGGTGGTCCGCACTCTGCTTGAAATGCAATGAAATGAATTATGAATACACAGTTTGTGTGGCCTGCACTCTGCTTGAAATGGAATGAAATACATTTGAATATGGTGGCCGGCATTCTGCTTAAAATGGAATTAAATGAATTTGAATTTGGTGGCCTTCTGTCTGCAAGAATTGCTATGAAATGAATTGAATTTGGTGGCCTGCATGCTGCTTCAAATGCTATGAAATGAATTTGAATTTGATGGCCTGCACTTTGCTTCAAATGGAATAACATTAAATTCAAATTTGGTGGACTGAACTCTGCTTGAAATGCTGTGAAATGAATTCAAATTTGGTTACCTGCACTCTGCTTGAATTGCTATGAAATGAATCTTAATTTACTGGCCTGCACTTTGGTGAAATGGTTTGAAATGAAATTGGTGGCCTGCACTCTGCTTGAAATGCTATGAAATGAATTGGGTGGCTTGCAATCTGCTTGCAATGGAATGAAATGAATTTCAAAATGGTGTCCTGCATTCTGCTTGAAATGGAATTAAATGAATTTGAATTTGGTGGCCTGCAAATATCTGTTGAAAATGGAATGAATTTGGATTTGAATTCGGTGGACTGCACTCTGCTTAAATGGAATGAAAGAAATTTGTTGGCCTGCACTCTGCTTGAAATTGTATGAAATGAATTTGGCAGCCTGCACTCTGCTTAAAATTGAATTAACTGAATTTGCCATTGGTGGCCTGCATTCTGCTTGAAATGGAATGAAAGTGAGTTTGAATTTGGTGTCTACGCTGTGTGAGTAAATGAACTCTGCTTGAAATTAATGAATTGTTAGCCTGCACTCTATTTGCAATGGTATGAAATGAATTTGGTGGCTTGCACTCAGCTTGAAATGGTATGAAATGAATTTGGTGCCCTGCACTCTGCTAAAAATGGTATGAAATGAATTTGAATTTGGAGGCCTGCACTCTGCATGAAATGGTATGAAATGAATTTGAATTTGGTGGCCTGTTCGCTGCTTTGAATTGGTTTTTGAAATGAAATTTGAAATCCAGAAATGGTATGAAATGGGGAATTTGGTGGCCGTGCCGTCTGCCAGAAATGGTATGAAATGAATTTGAATTTGGTGGCCTGCAAGCTGCTTCAATAGGTTTGAAATGAATTTGAACGCCTAGAAATGGTATGAAATGAATTTGGTGGCATGACTTCTGCTTGAAATAGTATGAAATGAATTTGAATTTGGTGGCCTGCACTCTGCTTGAAATTGAATGAAATTGAATTTGAATTTGGTGGACTCAACTCTGCTTGAAATGGATCTAAATGATTTTGAATTTAATGGCCTACACACTGCTAGAAATTGTATTAAATGAATTTGTTGGCCTGCATTTGGTTGAAATGGTATGAATGAATTTGGTAGCCTGCTCTCCCTGCTTCAAAATGATATGAAATGAATTTGAATTTGGTGGCCTGCACTCTGCTTGAAATGGAATGAAATTGAATTTGAATTTGGTGGCCTGCCTGGTATGGGAGTGCACTCTGCTTGAAATAATATGAAATGACTTTGACAATTTGGTGGCCTGCACTCTGCTTGAAATGGAATGAAATTGAATTTGAATTTGGTGGCCTGCTCTCTGCTTGAAATAATATGAAATGAATTTGAATTTGGTGGCCTGCACTCTGCTTGAAATGGTATGAAATGGATTTGAATTTGAATTTGGTGGCCTGCACTCTGCTTGAAATGGTTTGAAATGAAATTGGTGGCCAACCTTGCTTGAAATGGAATGAAACGAAATAGGCCTGCACTCTGCTTGAAATGCAATGACATGAATTGGGTGGCTTGCAATCTGCTTGCAATGGAATGAAATGCATTTGATATGGTGGCCTGCATTCTGCTTGAAATGGAATTAAATTAATTTGCTGAATTTGGTGGCCTGCATCTGCTTGAAATGAAGAATTTGGATTTTGAATTTGGTGGCTGTACTCTGAAATTGAAATGGAATTAAATGCAATTGTAGGCCTGCACTCTGCTTGAAATGGAATGAAATATGAAATGATTTGGTGGCTTGTACTCTGTCTTGAAATGGTTTGAACATGAATTTGAATTGTGGGCCTGCACTCTGCTTGAAATGGAATAATTGAATTTGAACTTTGGTGGTGCACTCTGCTTCAAATGAATGAAATTGGGAGAATTTGGACTTCAATGGTCTGCACTCTGCTTCAGATGGAATTATCATTTTTTTTTAATTTGGTGGCCTGCAACAGCATCTTGCATGAAATGGAATGAAATTGAATTTGAATGTGGTGGGCTGCACTTTGCTTGAAATGGACTGAAATTGAATTTGAATTTGGTGGTCGGCTCTCTGCTTGAAATGGAATGATGTTGAATTAGCATTGGGTGGCTGCTCTCTGCTTGAAATACAAATGACATGAATTAGGTGGACTGCACTCTGCGTGAAATGCTATGAAATGAATTTGAATTTGTGGCCTGCACTCTGCTTCATTTGCTATGAAATGAATTTTAACTTGGTGGCTGCTGCACTCTGCTTGAAATGGTGTGAAATGAATTTGAATTTGGTGGCCTGTACTCTGCTTGAAATGGTTTGAAATTGAATTGAATTTGGTGGCCTACACGCTCACCTCTGCCCCCTTTTTTCCTTGAAATGGAACGAATTTAATTTGAATTTGGTGGCCTGCGCTCTGCTTCAAATGGAATGAAATTGAATTTGACTTCAATGGCTGGACTCTGCTTGAAATTGAATTATATTCATTTGTATTTGGTGGCCAGCACTTCTGCTTGATATGGACTGAAATTGATTTAAATTTGGATGGACGGCTCTCTGCTTGAATGGAATTGTTATTGAATTAGCATTGGGCCGGCCACCCCTGACACCCGCCTGCTTGAAATGGTAAGACATGAAATTGGTGGCCTGCGCTCTGCTGAATTGGATATGAATACATTTGGTGGCCTGCACCTGCTGGAAGATGGTATGAAATGAATTTGAAATGGTGGCCTACTCTCTGTGTGAAATGGTATGAATGAACTTGAATTGGTGGTCTGCACACTGCTTGAAAAATGGTATGAAATGGAATTGGGTGCCTGGTACTCTGCTTGGAAATGGAATGAAATGCAATTGGAGGACTGCACTGTGCTTTGAAATGGAATTTGATTTGGTGGACTGCAGTCTGCTTGAAATGCTATGAAATGAATACGAATTTGGTGGCCTGGACTCTGCTTGAATTGCTATGAAATTAATTTTAATTTCATGGCCTGCACTATGCTTGAAATTGCTATGAAATGAATTTGAATTTGGTGGCTCCATCTGCTTGAAACGCTATGAAATGAATTTGATTTGGTGGCTGCCCTCTGCTGGAAATGGAATGAAAATTGTATTTGAATTGGTGACCTGCAGTCTGCTTCGCCACGCCTCCCAAATTGAAATGAAATTGAATTTGGACTTCAATAGCCTGCACTCTGCTTGAAATGGAATAACATTTAATTTAAATTTGGTGGCCTGCACTCTGCTTGAAATGGAATGAAATTGAATTTGAATTTGGTGGACTTGCACTTTGCCTGAAATGGAATTAAATTGAATTTGGAATTTGGTGGTTGGTTCCTTGAAATGGAAAAAGACATTGAATTAGAGTTAGGTGGACTTCACTCTGCTTGATATGTATGAAATGCAAATTGGTGGCCTGCACTCTGCTGGAAATGGAATGAAATTAAATTGGTGGCCTGCATTCTGAATTGAAAATGGAATTAAATAAATTTGAATTTGGGTTGGCTGAACTCTCTCTGCTTGAAAATGGAATATATTTGAATTTTGCACTTGGAGGCGTGCCTCTTCTGCTTGAAATGGAATGAAAGTGAATTTGAATTTGTTGTCTACACCATGAGTGAGAAATGAACCCTGCTTGAAATGAAATGATTTGTAGTCTGCAGTCAGCTTGAAATGTATGAAATGAATTTGGTAATACTACTTCTGCTATGCTTGGAAATGTATGAAATTAATTTTGGTGGCTTGCATCAGCTTGAAATGGACAAGATATGTATTTGAATTTGGTGGACCTCAGTCTCTGTGATGTAGAGAATAATAATTGAATTTGAATTGGGTGGCCTTTATCTCTCTGCTTGAAATGGTACGAAATTGAATTTGAATTCACCCCTATTTCCCCTCCTTAGTGTCTGCCACTCTGCTGAAACAGATTGAATTGAAATTGAATTTGGTAGTCTGCACTCGCTTGAAATGGAGTGAATTGAATTTGAATTTGGTGGTCTGCACTCTGCCACATAGTTTGAATGGAATGTAATTGAATTGGAATTTCGGTGGCCTGCACTCGCTGCTCTGAATTGGAATGAATTGATTTAAAATTCGGTGGCGTGGCAATCTGCATGTATGCATGGAAAATTGTAATTTGAATTTGGTGGCTGGCACTCTGCCTATGTATTGGAATGAAATTGAATTTGAATTTTTAGGTGGCCTACACTCTAATTGAATTGTATGTAATGAATTTAAATTTGGTGTCCTGCACTCTGCTTGATTTGGTTGTGAGTTGAATTTGGTAGCCCTGCACTTGCGTTGGTATGGTATGAATTGAAGTTGAAGTGGTGGCCTGCACTCTGCTTTGAAATGGTATTTCAAGGAAGCCTTGTCGTGTAAACTACCTTGCCACCAGCCATGAGTCAATCTACTGCCAGCCACCAGCCATGACTCACTCAATGCAGTCAACCAGCTGTGAATCAGTCAACTACCAGCCCACAGCCATGAGTCAATCAACTGCCAGTCACCAGACCGTGAGTCGCAATTTTCCAGCCCAACATCCATGGTCAGCCAACTGCCAGCCCACCAGCATGAGTGAGTGAAACTGCCAGCCCACCAGCTGTGGAGTGAATTGAACTGCCAGCCCACATCGTGAGTGGTGTGAGTGATACTTGCATCAGCCTACAAGCGTGAATGAGTGAGGGAATGAACTGCCAGCCACGTATGAGCTACCTCGAAACTATTCCAATTTGCCCATGAGGCCACTATTTAGGACCATAAACCATGTCCTATTTCCAAAAAATGCTCCGAATTAACCCAGAAGGAACATTTTGTCCCAACTAAGGCCAGGAAAATTCCACAAAAAGTCCTTAACATGAGAATTCACTCAGTTTTTTTTTTAATAACCTTAGGCCAATCAGGCATGTATAGCCCCCTTAGGAGCGAGTCCCTTCGGCATCGGCTAGGTCTTCCCCCGTACAGTATTAACCCTCCACAACCCCATCTTTTTCTCCCTCACTTCCATGGCTCCCTGTGATGATCCAGGCGGATTAGACATTCCTTTTCATTGCTGTGATCTGAAAAAAAATAGATGAAACATGTCTAAAATTGATTTCTCCACTCTCCCCCTTCTCTCTCTCTCTCTCTCTCTCTCTCAATCTCTCACAGGTTCTTACCTGTATTGGGCAGAATTTCTGGCTGGTTCTGAGCTGCCAGCCCACAGCCGTGAGCAACTCAATCTGCATGCATACCAGTCTTGAATAACTGTGCTGCCAGCCACAGCCCTGAGTGCAGAGCTGCCAGGCGACCGGCCTGAGTGACTGGAGCTGCAGCCTACCAGGCCTGAGGACTGAGCTGCCAGCCCACAAGGCCTGAGTGATGAGCTGCCAGCTCATGAATCTATTCAGCCCCAATGTCCATAACTAGCCCTCTTGGAAACCAGTCCCTTCGGTCGAAACGCCCAAAACTAGCGCTCCAGAAAGCCCCCCCTCCCCACTGCCCAACATTTGGAAAGGTGGAATATTGCATTGAGTGGCCTCCCAATGGGTCCTACTAAGTCTAAGTTAAACACTTAAGCAGCGGTTGTTGGAGAAAAATAGGTTTGGTAGCATATTCTGTCCTTGCTGTTGGTGTCTTTGGTGATTTGCGCCCAATAGTTAATTTTTTAAGCTTAGTAATGTTTTTGTAATATAAAAAATTCAATTAACTTGAGAATCTGTTTTTTTAACTTGTTACCAGTGCTGAAACATCATACTGGCATGCACTGCACTAAAAATGCACTGATTATAATGCGTCATAATCAAAAAAAGACTATTATTGTGCTCCCTATTAACTTGCAATGATTGCCTTCTCTTTATTATATTCGCTAGTCTTGCATCCCTATTTGTGTTAGCAGTCAAATCTGAAAATTATGTGTCTAACCAAATGTAAGTTATTTTTGGTCATGGGTTAATTTCCGAAGTCTTGGATTAATTTAAGGTAAAAGATGGAGAGTAGGCCAATTGGTATGTCTGGATCTGCCCACTGCACTTTATTATTTATAGTATGTCTATGTTACAGATGTGTTAGCACTATTCATGTAATTGATGTGATTAAGTTGGAAGGGTACATAAATGATTCACCATTTCTTTTGAATTACAAGGAAAGGCTACATATGTTGGCTCTGTTTTTTATGAGCGTATGGTGCAAGAACAACAAACCTTGCTATCGACTTCTTTAATTGAGAATCGTGAAATTCCACAAACATGCCTTCATCATCTTGGTGGAGAGTCAAAATATTCTAATTCTGGCAGCATATCTCTGAAGGATTACCCTGTACCCAGCACTTTGATGCAATCGTTAGAAAGCCCATTAATGTTTTCATTGATTAATTAAGTCAACATGTCAGTGATATACTCCTTGATGTTCTACAGGTGTTCACTGGAGAGCGTATTCACTGGTTTCTTCATGGATTGGTTCAGCAAGAACCTTGAACCCACAGGGAAAAAGAGATTGCAACAAGGGCTGAAAAATGCCCAGTCTTAGAACATGACTGAGCTCCCCACCTTCGAAGGGTTTACAGAGTTACTGCCTCAAAAAGCAAGCCGCACCAATCAAATGACCAACACCATCCTGGCCACACAGAAAGGTATGGAACTGAATAACCCTTAACGTCAGATGCGGCGCAGCTTTTTCTCTACATCCATCAGGCCTATTAACACTACTACTTCCAATTAAGCTCTGACTACAGACTCTAAACTTATTTTTTGTTGTTTTATTTAGGTTGTTTACTGGAGTGGTGGATTGTAGCTGCTGCAAATAACAATTTCATTATTCCGTTTTTGGGCATATGACAATGTAAAACACTCATGTAACCAAAAGAAAATTTCCCACTCATCTCCATCCTGAAGGAAAAATCCTTTTAATTTGAGAATAGTCCTCTGGTCCTAGACTCTCCCTTTAGTGGAAACTTACATCTCCATAATAAATTCTTATCCAAGTCTTTCACTATTTGGTAAGTTTCTTTGAGGTGTCCCCTCATCTTCTGAACCTCCAGCCAGTTCGCAATGCCTGAAATAATAGCTTATTCAAGATTGTAATGGAAAGAAACCTGATTGATGTTGTTGTATCATTCCAGAGACTATGTTGTAATCATCCTTATGAGGATTATTTTCTGTTTTTTGAAGCACCAGCTGTGAGTGACTTGAAACACATTTTCCAGTCACTTTCTACCCCGAGTCATGGTGGAGGTGTCAGATCTCAATAAACTTCTCAAAAGGCTCAAAAGGGCCCATTACAGGGGTTCAAATGTATCAGCTAGACCAGCTAGCCAAACTGACCAGAGTTTTGGAGGATTTCATGAGGATAAAATCAAGTATGATTGATATCAAGAAAGGCAGTGCATTATTTCGTTCTCTATCTTTTCTCTGCAATAGATTGGTACTCTCACCTCCAAAAGAAAGTTCCCAATGGCATGCGACTAATCTAAAGGCCAAATGGAGAACTATCTTAACTGTCATGTTGCTTCCACTCCAATGTATGGCCAAATGCAAAAAACAATCCTTGAGTAACAGGACTTTGATTATGCTTGCAACTATGTGCGATTGGATGAACCATTATAAAAGTGCAAGGGTCTCCAAGAAGTATTCACAAAATCACTAAAAAGTCGATACCAGACTGCTCATTAAGGTCATGTCATAAAGTGGTAGGGAGCAGATTTAGTGACCAGTTGGCCCATCAAGTCTCTGCTCTTCATTCAATCAGGGCGGTCTATCTCCCTTAATAAATCCCATTTCTCTTGCCTTCCCCCCATAACCTGTCACCCATACTAATCAGAGAAAGCGCTCTCTATGTGTCTGCCTTAAAAAATATTCCATTGATGGACTCCATCAGCCTCTGTGGCAGACCAACTGTGCATACATTTCTAAAGGTTTCGAGGACTTGTATTGGCATGCTGTACCAATTAAGTACAGTAATATTCGTATTACCATATAGGCCATACTAAAATTTAAAGCAAAAAGACACACACTTACACAAAAGTTAACATAAATATCCACCGCAGTGTATACACCACATTCTTCACTGTGATGGAAGGCATAATAGTCTCTCCCCCCCCCCCCAACAGATCGCCCCCCCCCCCCCCCCCCACCCCCCCCCCCCCCCCCCCTCCCCAAAATTCTTCTTTCTCCTCTTTTTTCTCCCGCACGGTCGGGGCTCAGTCTGAACATCCATCGGGGATGGCGATCTACAAGCTGCCGCATGATGGCGATCGAAGCCCCTTCGTTGGGTGTATTCGAGAGCACACGTCAGGGCTGAGCGAAACTCATGCGGCTGTTGGAGCTCTAGTGAGAGTCGGTCTCTACACCAGTGATTGCGAGGTCAACACGATGTTAAAATCCACAAGTTCCCGCAGCTGGAGTTACGTGGTTGATCCCGGCGATAGCGGATCGCCAGGCCTCCCACAATGGTATAGTCCTGCAGGCTCCTCGGTGGCAGGCTGCCCACTAGCACAGGTGACACCCCCTCGTATGTTTGGCCGCGCAGTGGCGCGACGGGAGTGCGATATTGGAAAATGATATATTGCATCTCAGTCGACGGGTAAGTAGGTTATCATATAAAGTTTCTCCCGAAAACTCGCTCCCTCCCCACCCCACCCAGCAAAATAGAGACACTAGACATACATTTAATCATACTATAAAAAACAAGATGGAAGGATCAGAACTGTTGGGGATGGCTAGCCATTGCTGGTGCCATTCCGAGTGGTCAAAATTTGTATAGAGGACTTAGAAATATGGATTTCAGTGACAATATAACTCAGCAAATAGGTTAATGATGCAAATTCACCCATACCTGTGCTTCAGCATAGAACTTATGTCATACTTAAAAAGTGTATGTAAAATAATAAGATGTCTAATTTGACACATCGTCTTAGTCATGGGCTCATGCAATGATTTCTGATGGGAGATACAAAATGGTGAGTAACTCAAAGCAGTTCAGGCAGCATCTACGGAGAGAAGATGGGTGACGTTTCAGGGTCGAGGCGCTCCTTCTATCACGGACTTTGTTGATGACCCTGTTTACTCGTTGAGACAGGCATGCTACAGCCACTGAGGATGTATTTTTTTTTGTTTTTTTTTTTTTTTTTTTTTTTTTTTTTCAACTAGCACTGTCCCACAGAAAGTACATAGCAGGATAAGCAACCAACGATCAGACCTGT